>BLSH010427634.1:520113-536678 GCA_018402905.1 Glandirana rugosa | reverse complement strand
GGGGGGTCTGCATTGAGAGGGGGGTCTGCACTGAATGGGTGGGGGATCTGCACTGAGAGGAGGGTGTCTGCACTGGGGGGGGGTCTGCACCAAAGCAGGTGTCTGCATTGAGGGGGAGGAGTCTGCACACTGAGGGGGGATGTCTACACTGAGGGGGAGGGTGTATGCACTAATGGGAGTCTGCACCAAGGAGGTGTCTGCACTGAGGGGGGATCTGCACTGGGGGGAGCTCTGTACTGATGGGGGGCTCTGCACTGAGGAGAGTCTGTACTGAGAGAGAGGGGTCTATACTGTGGGAGGGGGGTCTATACTGAGGAGGGGGGTGTGTACTTAGGGGGGTGTGTACTTAGTGAGGGGGATCTATACTGTGGGGGGTCTATACTGCGAGATGGGGTCTGTACTGAGGGCAGGGTGACTATAGTTGGTGGAGGGGGGGTGACACCAATTTTTTCCGCACCGAGTGACACCAACCCTAGTGACACCACTGCCCCTGACTCTGCTTGCTGCCTTACTCCTGGCTGACATTCCGTGTTTGACAACTGGCCTGGCTCCTGACCCTGCTTCTGGTTCTCATCTGGCATGTCTGAGGGACTCCTGCCCAGCAGTGCATCCCGCTTGTCCAGCCACCACCCAGCAGACATCACCACATCACTCAGGCTTTGGCAGCTAGCAACCTCTGCTTCTTTGGGAATTGCACTCCTTGTTACCATCTTCAGTGGTGCCCTGCACTCAGCCACAAGAAAAGTACTCTCAGCACTTCCGCCTCTGACCAGGTACGTGACACCAGAGCTTATAACATGGGTCCTTAGCTCATTATCTGACCTGTCCTACTTCAGTGTCCTAAGGAGCCCATTGTCTTCTCAAGACTATCTCACTGGGTTCAGGATTATCCAGCACCATTAGGTGTGCCAACGTCTTCAAGGGCACCAATGTAGCTGGTAGCAGACTAATTTTGCTGTTGAGAGTAGTTACCATTACATTGCAGTTTTATTTCTCAAGAGGCCTAGGCTTAGCTCCCGCATTGCAAGAGCCCATTGCCCACTTAGCCTCTAACTGTGTTGATACCTTTATTGGTTGCCTCTTTGCTGCTCATTTAGTAAGGAGGGCTACAGTTTATGCTGGTCAGAGTTCACTTCAGTACCTCAAATATCTCAAGATATTTGAGATCAAATGAAAGGTAAGGCTCCGCCTTCATTTACACTAATATGGAATGTTTTAACCACTTGCTTTCTAAGCACTTAACCCCCCCGTCATGCAGCACTGTACCCATATTGCATTTTTATAATTTTTTTTCACACAAATAGAGCTTTGTTTTGGTGGTATTTCATCACTGCTGGGTTTTTTAATTTTTGCTAAAAAAATGAAAAAACAAAGAAAATTTTGAAGAAAAAAAAAACAGTTTCATAGTGCGTTATAAAATTTTGCAAACAGGTAATTTTTCTCCTTCATTGATGTGCGCTGATGAGGCTGCACTGATGGGCCCTGATAGGCTGCACTGATGGGCACTGATTGGCGCTGCTAAGGTGGCACTGATGGGTACTGATAGGTGGCATTGATGGGAACTGATAGGGGGCATTGAGAGGTGGGGCAGATGGGTGGTTCTGATGGGCACTGATGGGCAGCACTGAAGGGCACTGATATGTGGCACTGGAGAGCACTGATAGGTGGCATTAAAGAGCACTGATATTTGGCACTGATAGGTGGCACTGATGGGCACTGATGGGTGGCCCTGATAGACACTGATGGGCACTGGTAGGTGACACTGATAGGTGGCACTAATAGGTGGCACAGATGATGAGTCACTGATGGGCACTGATTGGTGGCACTGGTGGGCATTGATAGGTGGCAATGGTGGGAACTGGTAGGTGGCACTGGTGGGCACTAATAGGCAGCACTGATATGTACTGGTAGGTGGCACTAGTGGGTGCTGGCAGGTGACACTGGTGGGCACTGCTTTGCAGCAGTGTGTGTTCCGTGTGCAGGACCAATGTCCCTCTGACCCTTACACCCATAAGTGAAAATGTCCAAGTTGGGCCAAAAGTGTCAATATTTTCCAGCACTGCCTTAACCCTCTTGGGCATGGAGTTCACCAGAGCTTCACAGGTTGCCACTGGAGTCCTCTTCCACTCCTCCATGATGGCATCACCGAGCTGTTGGATGTTAGAGACCTTGCACTCCTCCACCTTCTGTTTGAGGATGCCCCACAGATGCGCAATAGGGTTTAAGACTGGAGACCTACTTGGCCAGTCCATCTCCTTTAACCTCAGCTTCTTTAGCAGGAGGTGTGTTTGGGGTCGTTATCATATTAGAATACTGCCCTGCAGCCCAGCCTCCTAAGGGAGGGGATCATGCTCTACTCCAGTATGTCACATTACACGTTGGCATTCATGGTTCCCTCAATAAACTGTTGCTCCCCACTGCCGACAGCACTCATGCAGCCCTAGACCATGACACTCCCACCACCATGCTTGACTATAGGCAAGACACACTTGTTTTTGTACTCCTCACCTGATTGCGTAATCCATGTCCTTAGTCCGCTTGTCTTCAGCAAACCGTTTGCGGGCTTTCTTGTGCATTATCTTCTGGGATGACAGCCATGCAGATCAATTTGAAGTAGTGTGCAGCATATGGTCTGAGCACTGACAGGCTGACCCCCACCCCTTCAACCTCTACAGCCATGCTGGCAGTACTCATACATCTATTTCCCAAAGATAACCTCTGGATATGATCCTGAGCACATGCACTCAACTTCTTTGGTCGAACATGGCGAGGCCTTTTGTGAGTGGAACCTGCCCTGTATGGTCTTGGCCACCATGCTGCAGCTCCCTTTCAGGGTCTTGGCAATCTTCCTATAGCATAGGCCATCTTTATGTAGAGCAACAATTCTTTTTTTCAGATCCTCAGTGAGTTATTTGCCATGAGGTGCCATGACACTAATGGGTCACATGACTCCGAGGAGGGAAAATAGCTAATTGGGCCCAATTTGGACATTTTCACTAAGGGGTGTATTCACTTTTGTTGCCAGCAGTTTAGACATTAATCACTGTGTGTTGAGTTATTTTGAGGGGACAGCAAATGTACACTGTAATACAAGCTGTACACTCACTACTTTTCATTGTGAAAAGATTTACAAAAATGTCATGGGTGTACTCACTTTTGTGAGATACTGTATGTGTGTATATATATATATATATATATATATATAGATATATATATATATATAAGGGTGGGGGGTGGCATTGCCAAACCCCTGGCTGTATTATGTAGGTGTACAACTGCAGCACCTGCCTTGGTGCTGTAGTTGTACAGTTGTACTTGGTGCATTTCATGGGTACAGAACCTACTCAACTAGATTCCACTACTCTGATTATTCTGCATACTACCTAAGTGGCAAATATTGCCTCAGGCCTGAAGGCACTGGTGCTCAGCAAATATAACAAGCTCTTCTCCTACTTATACATTAATGAAAATACATCTGGAATAAGACCAAACAATTCAAGAAAAAGGGATTTTATTAAAACTTACCGTAAAATCCTTTTCTCCGAGTTCACTGACAGACGCAGCTCTTCATGACGTGTGGGGGTTTATGCTTGTCCCACTAGGAGTTAACTAGGCAGGGAAAAGAAACAGCTGGCCCCTCCCATGGGGGCCGTCCTCTCTTCCTACATAAACCCCCTCATAGCATCTTCAGTTCGTACACAAGCCGTACAAGAACAGAGCACAGAGGGGTGGGTGCTGCGTCTGTCAGTGAACTCGGAGAAAAGGATTTTACGGTAAGTTTTAATAAAATCCCTTTTTCTCCTATCGTTCACCGACAGACGCAGCTCTCCATGACGTGTGGGGACGTCCCCAAGCTGTGTCAAAAAGAGGGGTGGGTAAACGCTAACAACAGTACCCAACTGAACCTCTAAGGAGGCGCCAGACGCGCCTACACTGCCGCCTGCAAAACTGTGGCCAAAAGCAGCATCCGAAGATGCAAATACATCATTTTTATAAAACTTAGTGAAAGTGTGAACCGAGGCCCAAGTGGCCGCCTTGCACACCTGTGACACCGAGGCCTGGTGTCTGAAAGCCCAGGAAGTGCTAACAGCCCGGGTAAAATGAGCCGTGACCGGAAAAGGGGGAACCTTGCCCCGAACAGAATACGCATGGGTCGCGTTTTTTCTAATCCAACGAGAAATTGTAGCCGACGAGGCCGCCAACCCTTTGTGTGGGCCCTCTGGCAGCACAAACAAGGCATCAGCTTTTCGAAAAGAAGCTGTAGCAGCCAAGTACACCCGTAAGGCCCTCACTACGTCCAAAGCATGCAACTCAAACTCCTTTGGGTGCGATGGGCGAGGGCACAATGAAGGAAGGACAATATCTTCATTAATGTGAAAGGAAGAAACCACCTTCCGAAGCAAGGAAGGAGAGGGTCGCAAGACCGTATTATCCTTATGCATGACTAAGTAGGGAGACTTGCACGATAGTGCTGCTAATTCAGACACCCGTCTGGCGGAAGTGATGGCAACTAAAAAGGCCACCTTCTGCGACAGCAGTTGTAAGGAAATCTCCCTGATATTCTCATAAGGCGGTTTCTGAAGAACAGAAAGCACCAAATTCAGATCCCACTGAGCCATCGGAGTCCTCACCCGAGGCACCATGTGTCGCACACCTTGTACAAAGGTACGAATCAATGAGTGCGAAGCTAAAGATCTCTGAAAGAGAATTGCCAGAGCCGATATCTGGCCCTTGAGAGTACTCAAAGCCAGTTTTTTGTTCAGGCCCTGTTGCAAAAAAGTCAGGACCCTAGACACGACATAAGAGTGAGGGTTATGACCCTCCACCTCTCACCAAGCTATGTAAGCCTTCCAGGTGCGGTGATAAATCTTGCGAGAAGTACACTTGCGAGCTTTTAACAAAGTAGGGATTACGGAGTCGGCGACTCCCCTGTCTCTTAGCACCTGGGACTCAATAGCCAAGCCGTCAAAGCCAGCGAGGGTAAAGCAGGGTGCAAGATGGGTCCCTGAGACAGAAGATCGTCTCGCAGCGGGAGCCGCCAAGGGGCGTCTGCCACCATTTGCTCCACGTCGGCGTACCAAGTGCGTCGAGGCCAATCTGGAGCCACCAGGATTATTGGTATCCCCTCCGCCACTATCCTGCGTATCAATCGCGGAAGCAGTCTTATCGGAGGGAAGGCGTATAGAAGGCGATAACGGCCCCGGGGGGCCACCAGAGCGTCCGTGGCCACTGCCAACGGATCCTTTGTTCTGGACACAAAGGTTTCCACCTTGTGATTGAACCAGGACACCATGAGATCCACGTCCGGCGTCCCCCATCTGTGGCAAATTTGATTGAACACCTCCGGGTGGAGAGACCACTCTCCCTGGTCCAGCGTATGGCGATTGAGAAAGTCTGCCTGCCAGTTCTCCACACCTGGAATGTAAATGGCTGAGATCGCCGGAACATAACGTTCCGCCCAACGAAGAGCTGCCTCCGCCGGAGCTGCTGGACTCCTTGTGCCACCCTGATGGTTCACATACGCCACTGCTGCGGCATTGTCCGATTGAATTAGAATCGGATGACCCTGTAATCTCACTGTCCAGTGAAAAAGGCACAATCTGATTGCTCTCAGCTCCAGAACATTGATGGGGAGGCGGGCTTACTGTGCCGACCCAACGGCCCTGGGCAGACAGCTGCCTCGGGATCCCTCCCCAGCCCAAAAGACTAGTATCCATGGTGATGATCACCCACTGAAGGGGCAGGAACAACTTCCCCTGAATTAGGGCCGAGTCCCGAAGCCACCAGGTCAGACGCCCTTGTCTGGGAGCTCTGACAGATCAGAAGGTCCAATGACCGAGGGGACCTGTCCCACCAAGCCAAAATCACTTGCTGAAGGAGACGAGTGTGACTCTGGGCGAATGGTATCGCCTCGAAAGATGAGACCCTGAGCCCCAGCCCCGCATACAGAACCGTAATGAAGACTGACAGTGCGACAAAAGGGTGCGCACTGCCGACTGCAGAGACAGCAACTTGGCCGGAGGGAGAAACACCTTCGCCTGCTCTGTGTCCAGAATTAGACCCAGATACTCCAGGCGACGGGATGGAGACACAGACGACTTCTGCAGGTTTAGTAACCAGCAGAAGTCCTGCAGTGAGGTCATTGTGATTCCCACATTCTCCTCCAGAGCCGAGGTGGACTCCGCTCGCAGGAGCAGATCGTCTAGGTAGGCCACTACCGCAATGCCTCTCTGTCGCAGCAACGCCAACACCAGGGCTAGCAGTTTTGTGAAAACTCGAGGCGCTGAGGCCAGGCCGAAGGGGAGTGCCACAAATTGAAAATGGAGGTCTCCCACCGCAAAGCGCAGGAAGCGCTGATGTCGTGGATGAATGGGTACATGGAGGTACGCATCCCTGATGTCCAGGGACGCCAAAAATTCCCCCTGATGAAGGGCGCCACGACCGAGCGGATAGATTCCATCTGGAATTTCCACGCCCTGTCATACCGGTTCAGGGCCTTCAGGATCAGTACGGGCCGAATCCCCCCCTTTTTTGGGAACCACAAAAAGATTCGAGTAGACCCCTCGAAACCTCTTTTCTGGGGGCACTGGCACGATCACTCCGTGGTCTGAGAGTGCTTGTACAGCCCCAAAAAGGGCCTAAATTTGATGGGAAGAATCTGTCTGGGGTCAGAGTGTCGAACTCTATCCTGTACCCGGTGGGCACCACTTCCTGGACCTAGCGATCGGAAATGTGAGCCAGCCACCGGCCTGCGAACCCCAGAAGACGTCCCCCCACCCGAAACCCGGGTGGGGGCAACCCATCAGGCTGAGGAGGACTTGTCCTCCGCCTTTTCGGTTTTGCGCTGCCACTGCCATCTTCCGGCCCCTGCAGCGACCTTACCGGGGCGGGTCCCTTTACCTGCTGCACCCGGGGCGCGAAAAAACTTCTTCTGACCCGAAGGAGGGGGCCCCTGTCTACGGCGAAACTCACGACTGCGGGGCTCTGGAAGGAAGGTACTTTAACCTCCCGTGAAGTACTTAATAATCTCATCCAAACGTGGACCAAATAGATGTCCACCTTGAAAAGGGAGGTCAGCAAGACCTTTTTTGGAAGCGTGGTCACCGGACCAAGAACGCAACAAAAGTATCCGTCTGAGTATGACGGCAAATATCGTTATTCTGGACAACATCGGCAGTAAATCAAGGGCCGCATCACAAAGGTACTTGAACCCTTGGAGCAAAAACTTCTGCGGCACATCCATCAGGCGACCGTCTTCCAGGTCCTTCAGGAGCTCTTCCATACACTCGGATAAATGTTTTGCCGCCATGGCGGACGCCAAGGCCGGTCGCACAGCGGAACCTGCCACCAGGAACAGTGACTTTAAAAGCGCCTCTGTTTTTCTATCAGCGGGATCCTTAAAAGAAGGAGTCCCTTCCAGAAGAATGGTCGTCGCCTTACTTAGGTGTGCTATCGGTGGGTCCACCACAGGCGATTCCCATTTTTTTAAAAAGCTTTCCTCAAAGGGATAGCGAGCAGCGAACCGTTTTCACAGCGAAGTAGAGTACTGTGGACGCTGCCATTCACGATAAAGAAAATGATCAAAAAAGTCATTGTAGGGATAAGCCTTGGGGGCCCTAGGGGGCCTAGAGGACCCACACACATACGCAGCAGACCGTGATTCGCCATCCTGACCCAGTTGCAGCTTAGTGCGATTGCCAGCGATAATGGTAGCAACTAACGCTTTTTTGCGCGCAGCCGCCGCCCCCTGATCCCCCTCGCCATCCGATGGGCCCAGTTTCCCATCGGATAGATTCACTGGGGTCCCTGAGGCCACTTCCGGCTCTTAATTCTCCCCTGATGAATAAAGAGGAGGAGGGGGACGCTTCTTGGGGGGCCTATTGGGCGACCTCCGACCGGGGAAGAAATTCGCTAAAGACCGCCCGCAGCTGGTCCAAAAAAGCCCCTTGCGCAGATTGCACTTCCTCAGCAGGTCCAGCAGTGTAATCTGCCATTGCTTTCCCCCAGAAAAACTCTTAGTGACACACAGGGAGACTAAGGAGAATGAGGCACCCCCACACTGCCGCACACCACCACCCCACAGTGCACCAGGGAACCCAGGAGGACTGCAACCACCGCCACCAGCACCCACAGGGAGCCCAGCTATACTTGCTGTTCCGCTGCCTGTTTCTGGATGGATCGTCAGAAGAGCTGCGCCGCCAGATCACCACCGTTCCACAGAGAAGGGAAATGCTGCAGACACGTGTATTTGCAGAGGCATGCAGTCAAAATGGCTGCCGTTAAACACTAGAGGCCAAAAAACACCTTCAGGGAACGTGCAGTACCGCAAACGGGGGACATTAAACCCTTGCACATTAAGAGTAAGGACGTTTAGGGGGCCATGCTTTGTGTGACGTGTGGAATTGCTTAGGTGAACGTGGACGGTGGAAGGCGAGTATAGCTGGCCCAGCAGACCTTCAATGAGAAGAATGCAGTATAGGTGAGCCTGTAGGAAAAGGGAAAGATAAGACAGAAGAAAACAAACATGAATATTTAAGTAAACATTTAAACTGTGTTATTCATTTGTAGACTTTCCAGGTCTACAGGTCTGTTCCCCCCCCCCCTCGCTGAGCTGAAGTGGCTGTCTCCATTTGACCACATATTAAGGGTGGGCAGATGGAGAGAGCTAAGGGGGAACATGCGTTAACTGCTCAGGATCAGAGACCTTTATGCATAACTGCCGGAACTAATTGCAATAACAAAAACTATGAGAAGGGGGGGTGTAAAAACGAGCCTTCCCATTTAGGAACAGCTCTGCCCCTCAGGGCAAAAAGAGGGTATCCAGTCTGTTTGGTGATCTTTATGAGGATCTGAAAAGTCCCACGTATAGGGTCTGTCCTTAGAGGGAAAAAGTCTCCACAGGACCTGTAGACATTGTATGGGTAGTGGATAGGGACAAGGGTGGTCTAGATGCCACAAGCAGGGCCGCCGATAGGCCAGTACAACTGGCCCTGTCGTACCGGGCCCGGCGTCCTCAGGGGCCCGGGCAGCCTCGCAAAAAAAATAAGGGAAAATAAGGGCTTTCTGACTTACACCCTCGCTCAGCTGCTTCTACTAGCTCAGAGGGGTGTATTATTGCTATGATCTTCCGACCCCTTCTCTGTGATGATGTGGAAGTTGGGGGACTTTTTTCTCAGTTTTGGGCGCATGCGCAGTGCACCCGTGCCCGCTCAGCTGTTTAAAGGACCAGCCTCCAGTCTGCCGCTGCGGTGGCTTGTTTCTTTTCCTGGCGGAGTGATCTTCTGTCACTCAGCTCCTCACTATGCCAGTAGTCGGCCATGAGAGATGGAGAGCGGGAGGCTGTGAGGCGGCTGGCGGCAGGTCCAGAGGCCCAGGAGGTAGCCGGAATTCGTGGCTACTAATGGGGGTGGGTGAATATAATTGCAGTGCACTGTACTTTTTTTATAATGTTGCCATCCATATCTGCATTATAAAACACAGGCAGCAGCCAGCAGGTGCTTTTTAATGGCTGGCTCTGTCACAGTGTGCCACAGGGCATGGCTGCTGGGTGCTGATTTTGTTAACTTATTGGTCATAGGTTAGCACCCAGCAGCCATGCCCTGTGACACACTGTGACAGAGCCAGCAATGATAGAGCACCTGCTGGCTGATGCCTGTGTTTTATAATTCTGATGATTTTAAGCTCCCTGTGTTGCTGTTTGTGATCAGATCTATCCTCTGATCCCCCACTGATATGACAGGTCCGTGTCCGCTCAGCTTATGCAGAGCAGACATGGACACAGCCCACTGTGCTCAAAGGGCGGCTGGTATAAACTAACCAGCTGTCCATTTACACCCGACTGTCCTCTATTCCGATCCGCTAGACGGAGGGGAACGGATTCCTTTTCCCTTTGTTTAGCGGATCGGATTGGAGGTAGGCGGGAGTAAATGGACACAAGTTCATACATGTACTTCATCCAGCCTGTTCTTGCACTTTGTTTCAAGACGGGGCTGGGGGAGGGGTGGGGTTTGGGTGGGGCTGGGGGAGGGGTGGGGTTTGGGTGGGACTGGGGCAGGGGTGGGGTTCGGGGTGGGGCTGGGGGAGGGACGGGGTTGGGAGTGAGTCTGAAGGGGGCCCCGCCAGGTAGCCTGTATGGGGCCCCATGATTTCTATCAGCGGCCCTGGCCACAAGAGTGTAATTCTTGGGGACCGCCTGGAATTGATTGAGCTAAGTAGGCTGTTGCTCTAAGTGTCTTCCAGTGTCCGGTTTAAGCTTTGAGGTGTCTTTGAGTATTAAGGGGTTAGATTAGGTTGGTTCACTGAGTGTGAAGATTTTGTATTCAAAGGGCTGTTGCGTTCAGTGAACAGCTCGCGGGATGACGGCTGTTGTTAGCGAAACATAAAATGTACAAACCCCCAAAAACTTTGAAAACTTTGAACAGGTCAGAGACCTCAACAGTATTTCAAACTGCAGCCCGTAACGGGGGGCGTAACAGGTAAGTGCCAATTCAGGAATAGGTTTGTAATAGTTCTGTGTGGCTACTTGTCAGCAAGCCTATGGCTTGTTAATGTAGAAATGGGACAGTTAGGACCGTGAGGTCAGTGTCAGTTTCAATCCATGGAGTCTTCCTGATCCACCAATTCTGGGCCTAGGCGACTTTGCTTATGCAGCTGAGAGTCCGACTGCTTCCCTGGTGAGGTGAGGGATTTAGTGGGAGATGTACCAGCAGATGTGCGGCGCGATGTACCACTGGGTTGGTTGTCATCAAGTAGACGTAGTTCACGCAGGGAGTGCTGCAATTCCTCTGGGCTTTTGCATATATATTTTGCCCCATTGTGGGTGAATCTGATCGAGAAGGGGAAGCCCCAGTGATAGATTATGCGCTTCTGCTGGAGGATTGTTAGAAATGGTTTCATGGCTCTACGTTTAGAGATGGTTAGCTGCGATATGTCTGGAAAGACTTGGTAACTATGTAATTGGAAGCATAGTACACCTTTTTCATGAGAGGCGGTTAAAAGTTGCTCCTTTGTTCGGTAAAAATGAAATTTTGCGATTATATCGCGTGGGGGGCCATCTTTCTTCTTGGGGGCCAATGCCCTGTTTACTCTGTCCATTTCCATACGCTCTATAGGCATAGCTGGTTGGAGCTCTTGACAAAGGACCGTTACTGTGGATTGTAGGTCTATTATGGTTTCTGGCAGGCCTCTTATATGGAGGTTAGACCTCCTGGCCCTATATTCTTGGTCCTCCAGTCTAGGTTGTAAGGTCAGGTTTTCCTCTTTCAGGTTTTCAATTTCTGTCATGTAGTCCTGGGCAGTTGATTCTAGTTCATCAGTCCTTACCTCGAGTGCTGCAGTACGTGCCCCCAGTTCTCTGATCTCTTTAGTGAGACTTTTAGTGATGTGATCCGACGTTTGGCCCAGGGCTTTGTGCAGCATGTTTTCAAACTGTTGCAGCAGAGCTGGTGAAGCTGGCGAAGCTGCCGCCCCTGGATCAGGGGGGTGAGGATTCGATGTCGGAATCCTCAGGCAGGGCTTGGAGGTTTAGGAGCTGTTTGCGAGCCCGGACGCCACCACTCGCAGGAGCTTTATGCAGCGGCGCCATCTTGACTGTGCCACCTGTCCAGGCCTCCTTGATAGTGGAGGCCTGTTATTTCGTTTTGGTGCCTCCGTGCACCATAGCGTGCAAACCTGCTGCTGCCTGGGCTGGCGCTGAGTTCTGGTGTGCTTCAGCTCCGGTAACTGGCTGATGTGAAGCTTCTGGTGCTGTCTATAATGATCCCGATGAGTGGAGAGCTAGCCTTGCATGTCCGCTCGGTCCGGCCCCGCGCATGCCCAAACCACCCCATTTAATCTCACATCTTTGCCTCCTTAATTACCTTTTTAACAATCCCCAATTTCTGCCACGCCTCGAAATACGGGCCTTCCAATGGTGGACAAACAAAGGCTTATTCCGCATAGGACGCTTCCTAACCTCCACGACCCTATCACTCTATCACATTGCATTAACAAACTGGAGATGCCACTGTCTGAAAAATTTTGCTTCCAACAAATACATCATTTACTGTCCTACCTTTGGAAACTCAGAAATTATTCCTCTGGTGTCACTCCATACGAAAAATGGTGCTCTGAGCTCGAGGACCAAAAAGGAGGCATTTCTTTAGTCTATGCATCACTCACGGAGCACTCAGACAAGCCCCTCTTTGCTAGTAAATGGGAAAAGGAATTAAATGTTAACTGGGGAACAGACAGGTGGTGCACCCTGTTCCAGAGATCCTTAAAGGGGATGGTTAATATTGCCCTTAGGGTGGCCAACCTAAAGGTGTTCACACGCTGGTATATGGTACCTACTAGATTGGCTGCCATGTTTCCGAACTCTTCTGCTCTCTGTTTCAGGGGTTGCGGACTCCTGGGGTCCTTCACCCATATCTGGTGGGAATGCCCACATGTCCGGGGATTTTGGAATAGAGTATTCCACTTGATAAGAAGGATCACAGGGCAGGCAGTCCACCAGAACCCAGAAACGTCCCTCCTCAATGTGAGGCCAGATGGTCTTTCCAATCCCCTCTTTGAGCTTGTTCATTTCATCTTGTTAGGAGCAAAAATTACAATAGCCAGAGCTTGGAAACGACCTTCGGTTTCCTTCGCTGAAGCTAAACAGAAAGTCTCCTGGATAATGACACAGGAGAAGCTTGTTAATATCATTTTAGACTCTTCACCTAAATTCAACCTAATCTGGGATCCCTGGAAGAACTACCTAAAATTACCCCCATGAACCAACTTTGCCTCACTCTTACCCTAGACTCTCTGGTGCCCTATACTTTATCCTCCCCTCTTCTTTCTCACTTCTGTCCTTGTTTTCTTTTGTCTTTTTTAGCCTTTCCTCTTCACTTTGGTTATTGACCTGGTGTGGGCTCCTGACAAGTGTGATTAAGCCCCATGGTTGGGGTCTGGAGTAAGTGCAAATACCACTAATGAACAAGTTAATGGTCTATGTTATTTCAAAATTTCTAGACTCCGGCTTTAGCTTCAACGGTTTACCACACCATCCTAGGCCTACATAAATTTTACGGTTGCACTAAAATGGCATTATTTGCACCCGCTTAACGAGTTTAACTTGTGAATGCAGATTTGTTTTGTATGACAATGTTTACTTAACCCTCAGACCTGTTTCCACAAAGATTTTTTCTAATATTTATGTGGCTTTTTGTACGTTTGTATTTCTATAACTGTTTTAAACCAATAAAACCTTTGAAACGAAAAAAAAAAAAAAAATGTCATTATTTATATAACAACGCAAATTTCATTTGGGTACAACGTCGCACGACCGTGCAGTTGTCAGTTAAAGCAACGCAGTGCTGAATCGCAAAAAGTGCTCTGGTCCTAACCTGGGAAATCCTTCCGGGGCTGAAGTGGTTAATAATGGCATGCAATGCCAAGCTGCGGTTTCCAAAGCAGCAAAATCCTTTCTTCTATTAAGATTAGTAAGACCTCATCTGGAATATTCAGTTTAATTTTGGGCAGCAGTTCTCAAAAAGGATATCGGGGAACTGGAGAAAGTGCAGAGAAGGGCAACCAAACTAATAAGAGGCATGGAGGAACTCAGCTATGAGGAAAGATTAGTGGAACAGAATTAGTACAAATACATAAGTGGTCCATACAGTGAACTTCGTGTTGAGTTATTAACTTTAAGGTCATCACAAAGGACAACGGGGCACAGAGGAAAAATTATTTAACCACTTTAAGATCGAGCCTCTTTTTGGAGTTCGGTGGTTATCAGTTAAAACCATTTTTTTTTGCTATAAAATTACTTAGAACCCCCAAACATTATATATTTTTTTCTAACACCCTAGAGAATAAAATGGCGGCCATTGCAAAACTTTATGTCACACCGTATTTGCACAGCGGTCTTACAAGCGCGATTTTTTTTTAAAAAATTCAATTTTTTTGTTAAAAAATAAGACAACAGTAAAGTTAGGTAAATTTTTTTCCATATTGTGAAAGATAATGTTACGCAGAGTAAAATGATACCCAACATGTTATGCTTCAAAATTGCATCCGCTCGCGGAATGGCGACAAACTTTGCAACATAAAAATCTCCATTGGCGACGTTTAAAAAATTCTACAGGTTAGCATTTTTGAGTTACAGAGGAGGTCTAGGGCTAGAATTATTGCTCTCGCTCTAACGATCGTGGCGATACCTCACATGTGTGGCTTGAACACCGTTTTCATATGTGGGCGGGACTTCCGTATGCGTTCGCTTCTGCGCGCGAACTCGCAAGGACGGTGCGCTTTACATTTTTTTTTTTTTTAATTATTTATTTTACTTTTTAATTTTTATTTTTACACCTTTCTTTTTTTTTTAAAAAAAAATTTTGATCACTTTTTTTCCTATTACAAGAAATGTAAACATTCCTTGTAATAGAAAAAAGCATGCCAGGACCTCCAAAATATGAGATCCTGGGTCAAAAAGACCTCAGATCTCATATTTACACTAAAATGCATTAAAAAAAAATGTCCCCTTTAAGAGCATTGGGCGGAAGAGACTTGTGTCGTAGCTTCCGCCCAGCTTTGTTATGGAGCCGAGTGAACGGCTTCAGCCGCTCACTTGGCTCATGGACACTGGGGGGGGGGACGCGATCATCTCCACCGCTGCCGGCGGGTCCGGTAAGCGGCGGAGATGACCGGAAAGCGGCGGGAGGGGGGGCCCTCTTCTGCCGCTGATAAAAGTGATCTCATGGCGAATCCGCCCCTAAGACCACATTTATCTTACAGGGAATCGCCTGCTGAAAAAAAAGATACCGGGGTTATGGTAGCTATCTGCTACCATAACAACGGTATTTCACTTCAAACTGCCGCCGTCAAACGACGGCCAGTGGTCCGGAAGTGGTTAATCTCCAAATACGGAAAGGTTTCTTCACAGTTAGAGCTGTGAAAATGTGGAATAGACTCCCTCCAGAGGTGGTTCTGGCCAGCACGGTAGATTGCTTTAAAAAAGGCCTGGATTCTTTCCTTAATGTAAATAATATAACTGGGTACTAACATTTTAAGGTAAAGTTGATCCAGGGAAAATCCAATTGCCTCTCGGGGGATCAGGAAGGAATTTTTTCCCCCGCTATAGCAAATTGGATCATGCTTTGCTGGAGTTTTTTGCCTTCCTCTGGATCAACTGTGGGTTAAGGATTGTATATGGGATTGTATGGTTATATATAGTTTTTTCTATTTTTTTATTTTTTTTGGTTGAACTGGATGGACTTGTGTCTTTTTTCTGCCTGACTAACTATGTAACTATGTAACTTCTCCTTGCTGAAAATTTCCTCAGGTGCGCAAGGTCCAAACTTGGCCTCCACAATCTGTTCCTCTTCATGACCATAAAGAGGGGTGAGTCCCTGCCATGAAATCTCTCGCATTCAGAGATTGGCACGGCAGACATTGCAACACCAGTGACTAAAGCATGAGTATATGTTTCCTTTATCTCAGCGTGAGGTAAAATCCATTGATATGAAACCGAGATGAAGAGGACTTCTGATGGACCATACAAGTCCCAAAAAAGACCATTTTGATGTCCCAATAGTCTGAGGCCCAAACTTGTAGCTTTTTGTATACCCGAGTTCAAGCTTCTAGCATACTTCTGAGAGGAAACACCACACACCACACCAGCTTTTCCTAAATTCCTGACCTGGTCTGTAAAAACGTGCGACCCTCGCATGCTCCAAACTTTGTTCTCTAGACTGTCGTCTTCACCTATCAGACGCCGGTCCTGAGGCAGGGCCCTAACTTGCCAACTGTGGCCTGAGTTGCAGTGATATCCAGCTTGCAAAGATGAAGCTCCCACAAAGGGAATGCTATATTACGCCTGTTAGAAGCTGGGTCAGCAGGCCCAGGCCCTAGCCATAGCACTCACTTGCCGTAACTGACAAAAGCATGACCCGCGCCACTATGCGGATAATGTCAATTGAAGCCTCACCATGGTAACCGACACCAGCTCCCGGTGCTGAAGTATAGAGTTTCTGAAAACACTCTTGAATACCGCGTCCACATTCTCCATCCACATTTTCATCTTTTTTCAACATGGCCACAAGAGCCCAGGCTGGATTTCGGTCTATTCACTGCATCTTCTAAGGAAAGGCAACATGTTTGCTCAGAAGGGAGGTATATCTTGCAACTTTGCTCCTCTCATCCAAAATGATGTCCCCTAGTTCCATTAGGAATGGGGAGAATAGAACTCTCTGGGGCTACTTCTCCACTTTTGTGACCCCAAAGTTGCACGATTCAGAGTGTGACTCTGGAATGCGACTTTGATGCAACTGAGTGCAGCCCCCGATCCAACTTTACAGTCCATGGATCAAAGCTGCATTAAAAGTAGCACCAAAGTGATGCAGGAACCTTTCCAGAGTCGCTGCAACTTTAAGTTGCATAGATTGGAATGAGTGCCAGTGAAATAAATGGGCTGTTACTCGTCTTGTGACCCTATGTAGGAGGTCACGTTGAACAGTGGGCTGAAACTTGTGTATCCCAGTGTTCTGCTCATTGTCGGGTAAATAAAGTGACCGTGAGTAAGGTTAGATACGTTGAATTTCAACGTC
>BLSH010427634.1:501383-520103 GCA_018402905.1 Glandirana rugosa | reverse complement strand
GCCACAAGAGCCCAGGCTGGATTTCGGTCTATTCACTGCATCTTCTAAGGAAAGGCAACATGTTTGCTCAGAAGGGAGGTATATCTTGCAACTTTGCTCCTCTCATCCAAAATGATGTCCCCTAGTTCCATTAGGAATGGGGAGAATAGAACTCTCTGGGGCTACTTCTCCACTTTTGTGACCTCAAAGTTGCACAATTCAGAGTGTGACTCTGGAATGCGACTTTGATGCAACTGAGTGCAGCCCCCGATCCAACTTTACAGTCCATGGATCAAAGCTGCATTAAAAGTCGCACCAAAGTGATGCAGGAACCTTTCCAGAGTCGCTGCAACTTTAAGTTGCATAGATTGGAATGAGTGCCAGTGAAATAAATGGGCTGTTACTCGTCTTGTGACCCTATGTGTTCAAAGTCGGGTGACAAGTTGCACTGGAGGAAAACAAGGTGCTTACAGAACTTCCTCTTGCTTTGCAGGAGACTCTACAGGTTCTACTCATATAAATGCACCCCCCCCCCATTGCCTTAACCAAAAGGGTACGGAGACTTATCTCCCACTGCCTCACTGTCTTAGGTTTTCATAAACGGATGGCTTTGATGGGACAGTTCCAGTTCTTCCTGGTCATCCTAGAGGGAGAACATGCCGCAATGGCTGTTGAACTTTTCATGTGGCTTGCACTCCACTCTTTAAGGGGTTCTTGCACAACATGGCCACCAGAGATTCTATTTGCTGGAGGTCACCATCCCCTTTTCCAACAGCCTGGGCATAGCATAGCTCATGCAGAGACTTGCCCTCTGGGACCGTATACCTGCATCCCTAGCAGGCTCCCTCTTTGGGGTGGCTGACATAGCAGTGGGAGCATGAAGGAGAATTCATAGCTCCTACTCCTGCGTGCAGCTTGTATTCCGCTCTTTAAGGGATTCTTGCACCGCATGCCTCATCAGAGATTCCATTTATTGGAAATCACCATCCCCTTTTCCAACCTCCTGGGCCTTAGCAAATCTCACACAGGGACTTGCCCCCTGAGACCAGAGTCCCTCATCCCCAGTAAGTTCCCTTCTTGGAGCAGCTGACATAGCGTTGGGTACGTGAAGGGGGATTCATAACTTCTACTGTGAAGGCTGGACCTTGACAGTGCCCTATGCCAAATACATTTGGAAAAGGAATGTTGTGACCCAATGAGGTCTTTATCATTTTGTGCTGTGTCTTGTCAATTTGACCTAGAAGGACTAAAAAAATAAATAAAACAAAATAGGATAGAAAGGAAATGGTTGAACTCAAAAAGATTACCCAGGTCAGCAAGTAAAGGAAAGGGTTAAACCCACCCTCTCATACTTGCTACACAAGGGAAGGGGGGGGGGGGGTGGCAGTGAAACATCCACAGTGTAAAACTGCACAGACAGACAACCTGCCCAGGTGATCATATCATAGCAGAATCACACAAGTAGACTACCAGGGAGTTAATGCAGAGCATATACCTGAGATGATGACACAGCATTTAGAGAAACTGATGCAAGCTGCCCACAGAGAAATCCCAATAACAACAGTACTGACCGCTGATTGAATTTTTTCACTGAGCTGAGCCCCTGGGCAGGAGTAACCTGGGGAAGCCCGGCCGGAAGATAAAACAGCAGCTTGGAACGCCAATGCACTCCAGCTGCCATAGACTGGAAGACACTAAAGTCAGGGAAGAAAACAGACAACCACAAACTGCTGCCATGGAATATGTAATATAAAGGTATACATCACTGCACGCGGCATGAATATCGATCTGCAATTCAATCCTGCTTCCACGATCAAACCAAACCAGGTAGGCTGATCACGCCGTACTTGGGGCAGATAGGGCCACCCGCTAATAGCTGGGCTATCTGGCCATTGCGCCACTTGCCTGCCAATGGCTAGGCTTCTAGCTCTTCCAGCGCCTCTTCCATTTGCCCATTCCATACCCTGCTAACAACTAAGGCTTATCAGAGTATTGTGACCTGTCTTCCCAGTGGTCGCCGTTGGCCAGTCTTGTTCATGGAGAGGAAAAACTTCAGGTAAACGAATAACCAAACCGGTCCTTAAGAGGAGGACAAAAAAGAACGAGCCCTCTGACTCAGAGCAAAGATTTATTGGAGTGGGGTCCTATAGGGAGGAGTGGAGGCGAGGTTAATCCATATGTATGCTGCCATGGAGTCTGTCAGGAAAACATAATTATTTACTATTCTAAAAACTAAAAAACAAATGTTTTGGCTGGAGTTGGGCAACACAGTGGGGTGGATTTACTAAAGGCAATTAGACTGTGCACTGTTGCAAATGTTCCTTAGTAAATTTAATGGAGTAAGACTCCTCTTTGTAAAAAATACCCAATCAGGTGCAAGTAGAAAATAAAAATATTTTGCTTGTATATGATTGGGTGATGGAAATCAGCAAATCTTTAGTACATTTACTAAGCTCTGTGGAAAATGAGTGCAACTGCACTTGCAAGGTGCACAGTCTGTTTACTTCTAATAAATAACCCCCAATATGTTCTCCTGCAGTTGGGTAATCAGGAAATATCAACATTGCAATTACTATTGATGTAAAAAAATATCAACATAATATATAAGAGATAATAAAAATAGCTTCCAGACAATATGCAGTATATAGAATATTCCTAGACATCCCAATCATATTTATTGTACATGTATGTGCTTGTAGCTTGCACAAAAAAAGAAAACTGCCAGCATGTTCATTCTCTGATAAATATGATCCGGTTACACAGCACCAAATTGTAGAGCTACTAAATATTTATTGCTTTCTTTTAAAATTAAAGTTGAAAAAAGCTACTTTTTTTAGAATATGTAGCCTGGGGAACTTATTTTCACATTGCATTCATTTTGTATTAAGGTAAACAACACACGTTGGGCTTTCAGTGCAGCTAAGCAGTAGAAGCTTATAGCACAAGGCCAGGGGTGATATTACCCAATCACTGAGCTGTTTTGGAAGTTTGAAAACAGATTTTGCATTGAAATTGGTAATGTCTTTCTCTCCCTTAATGCTAAAATCACAGTGACATTTTAAATCACTCGTTTTTCCAAATAGAACATTGCCAAAAGCTAAATGTTCCACGCTACTTCAGGTACCTTAATTATGCTCCATGGCCCCATTATTGCTAGAAATTGAAGAATAATTACGTAAGAAAAAATTCCACTTACATGGCAATTAACCTTCACGTTTAGAATTTAAGCATTGGTCTAAAATACATAAGACATGGAATGCTGCTGTTACTATTTACAGGTACTCCAGGTAGAATTCAGATGGCTGTAAAGTTAATTAATACTTCCTGGAAATAGAAAATAAAATCTATTAGATTTACCAGCTAGATGGAAATACAAATACACTCTATACATTTGTAAAACACAAACTTTGATAATTCTGAGGGTTTTAACCACTTCCAGTCCAAGCCAATTCTGACATCTCTCTCATACATGTAAAAATTAGAATTTTTTATTACTATAAAATTACTTAGAACCTCCAAACATTATATTTTTAAAGCAGAGGCCCTGGAGAATAAAATGGTTGTTGTTACAATTTTTTATGTCTCATGATATTTGTGCGGAGGTTTTTCAAATGCAAATTTTCTGGAAAATATACACTTTAATGAATTTTAGTGCACACAAACACAATATAATACAATATAATACACACTTTTTGGTAAAATATAAAAGATCACGTTACACTAGGTAAATAGATACCTACCATGTCAAACTCGAAAATTGCGCACGTCTGTGGAATGGCGTCAAACTACTGTACCTAAAAATCTCCATAGTTGATGCTTTAAAAGCCTTTACAGTTTATCAGCCTACAGTTACACAGAAGGTCTGGGGATAGAGCTATTGCTCCAATTCTGGTGTTCGCGACAATACCTCATGTGTGATCACCATTTACGTATGTGTGCGGGTCCTACACGTGCGTTCACATTTGTACGTGAGCACATGGGGAAGGGCACTTTAAATGTTTTAAAATTTTATTATTTATTTTATTAAAACAATTTTTGACACTTTACCTTTATTTTTTTTTTCTCAATTGAAATGTTGCCCTTCCCTTGTGATAGCATGGACCATAACCAGTCCTCTTTATGGAGAGATCTGGGGTATTTTAGATCCCAGATCTCTTCTCTGGCCTCTGATGCAGTGGATTAAACACAGATCAGTCTGATTGGTTACCTTACTAGCTAGTAACAGCCAGTACACAAAGAACCAATACTGTAAGTGACAAAATCTTTGTCACTTCCATTTTTTGAAGTTACAAAGGGGGAGAAACAATGGAAGTTTCTCTCACTCTCTTTACCGCTTCTGATCCAAGCAGTTTTCTTACTACCCAGCTTCCTGATAGCCCGATAGAGGCAGTGGAAGGAGGGCGGACCTTCTTCCGATGCCTGTAAAAGAAATAAAATGAAATGGTAAAAATATAATAAAATTAAAATGAAAAACTACTGACACCAATCAGGATTGCAAAGGTTGCATCTGTGACCGGGCCCTGGAATTTCACCACCATGGGGAGGCCTGAAGATGGCAGAAAGGGGGCCCGCTGCAGAACTTGTGAAAGGGCCTCACAGCAGGACCGTAATAAAGGGACCCGCGATAGGAGTAAAGGGCCCCAGGATCAGTGGGAAGAGGGAAGGACCCTAGCCAGGCGTCAGGGAGCCCTTCATAATTTCTTGCACCGGGGCCCTGAAGGTTCTAGTTACGCCTCTGGATCCACAATCCAGTTCGGATCTTGGTGCTCTCCCCCAGGCCAATTTAACTCACCTGAGACAGACAGCCAGAGCTCTCTGCCTGGGAAGATCAGACAACTTGGGTCTGTAAGGTTGGTGAAAGTTATCAGGCTGCATATGTGGAAGCTGACAAGCTATAGTCTTGCTCAGTCTGGTAGTTAGAACCTGTATATTGTGTATAGTTAGTGCAGAGACACGGCTAGTTAGTGCCAAGACACTGTACAGCACCTGTATATAGACTTATATATATCACCAATAAACACTGCACTGTTTTGTCACTACCTCACTAGATTTGGTATCTGTGCCTGATCCCAGAGAGCTTTGTTCCTGCTACCTGTTCCCCAGCTTACATATGGTAGAGGCCTGTGGCCAGCTGTAGTAACTTACTACTTAAAAGGCCAGTACCTAGATTGACTAAACATGGAGGAAATTCTCAAACAGTTGGCGTTACCTAATGCTGCACAGTATGAAAAAATAGGGATTAAAGATCACCAAGAAACCTTATAAAGGAAAACCATGGACTAAAAAAATTAACTTTATTGAATACGGTTAAAATGAATTAGTGCAAAAAAACTAACACTGATGCAAACATTAAATTGACAACATTGTCAAACAACTCAGAGATCTGCCGGCAGCACACCTCATACAACCACCACATACAGTCCACACTGCAATGAGTCTATAAGGATACACAGGTTCTTCCACGGTCAGTGGGATAAGAAGGAATGAGATTATTCAAATGGTAAAACCACTCAATCCACAGAGACCAAAACCCTGGAAATTTTCCAATCAAAGGGTGTAGCAATCCACACAGAGTACGCTGAAGCTGAATGTTAAATTAAACTGCAATGAGGGTAATACAGGCTGGATGGGGAGATAAGAGTGGGAAGGAAATGGGAGTAGCTGGCTGTACCTTTAGGGTCTATGGATAAACAGCAGAAAAAGGCACATATGTTGGTGTAAGCCAACCCCACAGCAGGAGATTCACAGCCAGATGTCACTGGATATATAAAGCATTCACTGGGCAGCATATAGCCACTGTACATCAGTTTGCTCACCACCTCATGTCTCACAGAAGGGGGGTTGTTGCAAATCCTCATGCTGTGTGCAGTCCATGCTTGCCAGCTCCTATTTCATAGTCCAATAGCCCAGAAAGATTGAAGTCCTGCAAAGCCAGCCTGCTTCCCAATAGTTGTGCGGGCTGGCAGGGTAGATCAGGCAGAATCACCTGAGTTGCGTGGTGACATCACGTTGAACGGTTTTGTCTGCCTATCAGCGAACTTCTTCTCAGCAAGAAGGGGCCAGTGGGTCGGGTCTGAAATCTCCCACCTTGAACTGAGATATTCATTTACAGCCACCGGGTGTCCTCAGTGTACACTTCCCTAACTGACACTTATCACCATTCACATGACATACAAAGTGCGTATGAAGAGCGATCCACACAATCTCAATTGGTTATAAAGGCACATGAATATAAAAATTGGACGGAAGACTTTTACCAGTCTAATTAGATTATCTAGGCAGCCTTAATAAAATTGAATATCACACCTTCTCCTTCTGTAATAACCACATGACCACTGGGCACTTAAACCCCCTTCCTAACCAGACCAATTTTCAGCTTTCAGTGCTCTCTCAATTTGAATGACAATTACTCAGTCATACTACACTGTACCCATATGAGATTTGTGTCCTGTTTTCACACAAATAGAGCTTTCTTTTGGTGGTATGGAATCACCATTGGGGTTTTTATTTTTTGCGCTATAAATGGAAAAAGACCGAAAATTTTGTAAAAAAAATGCATCTTTCTTTTTGTCTGTTATAAAATTTTGCAAATTGGTAATTTTTCTTCATAAATTTTGGCCAAAATTTATACTGCTACATATCTTTGGTAAAAATAACCCAAATAAGTGTATATTATTTGGTCTTTGTGAAAATGATACAGTCTGCAATCTATGGTGCCAATCACTGAAAATTGATCACACCTGATATACTAATGGCCTATCTCATTTCTTGAGACCCTAACAAGCCAGGAAAGTACAAATACCCCTCAAATAACCCCTTTTTGGAAAGTAGACAGTCCAAAGTATTTAGTAAGAGGCAAGGCGAGTTTTTTGAAGTTGTAATTTTTTTCCACAATTCTTTGCAAAATGAAGATTTTTTTTTCCCACATTTGTCATATTAACAGGTTATTTCTCACACCCAGCATATGCATACCACAAATTACACCCCAAAACACATTCTACTACTCCTCCTGAGTATGGCGATACCACATGTGTGAGACTTTTACACAGCTTGGCCACATACAGAGGCCCAACATGTAGGGAGCGCCATCAGGCGTTCTAGTAACATAAAATACACATCTCATTTCCTGACTACCTCTTGCACTTTTGAAGGTCCCGGAGCAGCAGAACAATGGAAACGCCCAAAAAATGACCCCATTTTGGAAAGTAAGCACCCAAACGTATATTCTAGGAGGCATAATGAGTCTTTTCAACATGTTGTTTTTTCCCCAAGTTTTTGGAAAGTGTGGAAAGAAAATGAAAACACGTCTTTTTTTTCACAAAGTTGTCCATTTATACAATATTTCTAACACACAGCATGTACCTAGCAAAAATTACACCCCAAAATGTATTCTCCTACTTCTCCGGAGTATAACGATACCACATGTGTGACACTTCTACACAGCCTGGCCACATACAGAGTCCAACAGGCAGGGTGCACCATCAGGTATTCTAGGGGCATAATTCTCAAATCTAATTTTGACTACTTGTTACACTATGGGTGAGCATGCATGCATGGATGAGCATGGGTGGATGGGTGAGCATGCATGGATGGGTGAGCATGCATGGATGGGTGAGCACAGATGGATGGCTGAGCATGGATGCATGGCTGAGCATGCATGCATGGGTGAGCACGGATGCATGGATGAGCACGGATGGATGGGGGAGCATGCATGGATGGGTGAACACGGATGCATGGATGAGCACAGATGGATGAGCACGGATGCATGGGTGAGCACGGATGCATGGGTGAGCACGGATGCATGGGTGAACACAGATGCATGGGTGAGCACGAATGAGGCTGGATGGGTGAGCACGGCTAGATGGGTGAGCACAGATGCATGGGTGAACATGGCTGGATGGGTGAACACGGATGCATGAGTGAGCATGGCTGGATGGGTGAACACGGATGCATGGGTGAACACGGATGCATGGGTGAGCACAGATGGGTGAGCACGGATGCATGGGTGATGAATGAGGCTGGATGGGTGAGCATAGATGAGTCTGGATGGATGAGCATGGATGGATGAGCATGGATGGATGGATGGGGGGTCCTAGACTGGCACATAGCAGTGCTGTGGGCACTTCAGATCCTGCCCACAGCACTGCCTCTTCTAATCTCTCCCCCGATCGGAGGAGAGGGTAGAGACAAGCTGGATATCTGCCAGCTTGTTTACATCTGATCGCTCCGTCATTTGATGGAGCAATCTTGTGGTAAATGGCCGCTGCGAGCACCCATTTACTGCGATCCGTGATGCGCCGGGTCTCGTGGACCGGGCGGTCATGGATGCTCCCAGGGGCGTGCGGGAGCACGATTCTGGGAGGACGTTATAGTATGCTCTCCCGGAACAACTGATCCACCTTGCGGCCGTGTATTTACATTACACGGTCGGCAAGTGAATAATATGGTGTCACAATCCTCCCTGCGTAGCAGGAGATTCAAAACATAGATACCTTTTAACTTTCTTTCAAATAATTTTTATTGAAAGTTGTAATTTATAACATAAGCAATAGTTCCATTACACAGTAGCAGATCAATAGGATACAAGCAACATAGGGCTAACATTTTACATGTTATTGTATCACTTCAGGTGCAGGGTTGATACCATTATTTAACACTAGAAAACACATAAGTAGGAACAAGGGAGATTTTAGCTCTCATCATCCGGCGCCCCAATTCAGTGGGTCAGAAGAGCCCGACACCCCCAATGGGAACAAACTGTGCCTGGCTCCTCTTCCCCACCCCAGTGTCGCGTATATTGCACCCCTGCATCCTCTGTAGTGTATACTCTGCCGCACCTTGTGACCGCTCTACAATTATTGTGTCGCATAAGCCACATGATGTAGGATGTAAAATTACGTAGCCAAGAAAAGAGAAAGGCAATTCTAACCAGTTAACATCTTATAAATTTAGAAGAACAGTAAAGGAAAAACAAAAATATAAATAAGGATAACATTAAGTACCAGAATCCAGCAAGAAGTACCTTGTTCTTTAGGGGAAAGCTGCATACACAAAACATTAGTGGTCATCTAGTGGAAAGGACAGAATCCACAAGTTCCAGTATAGGTTATATTTTTTCAAATTGTTAAGGCGTACTGCAAAATATTTTTCATACGAGTGCTGCGCCTGAAATCTATGTATAACTTCAGAGAGGTTAAGAGCAGAGGGGTTCTTCCACTTAGAAGTGATAGTTAATTTTGCTGCCATGAAAATATGTGTCATAACTGCTCTATGTTGGATAGGTTTAGTGTGGATGCCTAGGTTCATTAACGCTAACTGAGGGTTTGGCTTTATAATGTTACCAGTCACTCTAGCGATCAGGGAGGACACTGAGTTCCAGAAGCTTCTAAGCCCTTTGCAACTTCATAATATGTGTAATAAACTCCCAGATTCTCCACAATCCCTCCAGCAACCTGGGGAGCGGACCAGAAAGAATCTAGCTAATTTTACTGGGGTTAAATATTTTCTATAAATGATTTTCATCATTACTTCCCAATGATTGACGCAATGGGAGTACTGATAGTGTGATTTAATAGCATGCTGCCATTCTGCACTTGAAAAATTAGTACCCAATTCTTTTTCCCAACCGAGCATGCCTGACGTCTTACAAAAGTCATTTTTATTCTGGAGGATATTATAAAACCAGCACAATCCCTTTGGTTTGTCAAAGTCATCCTTAAGATATGTCCAGGCTTGGTCATGTAGTGTATAGTGTAGAGGTGGCTCTGTGTGATGAAAGTGGGATAATTGGGATTTAGAAAATGTATATTGGTCAGGTTGTTGTAAAATAAGTTCTTTGTATGTTAGGATATTCTTTTGCAGCCAGGGTGCAACTCTGATATTGGGGATAAGGTATTCATATATAGAGTTGATCGAACCTCTGGAAGTTCGGGTTCTGCTGGTTCGGCCGAACTTCGGGACAAAGGACCCCGAACCCCATTGAAATCAATGGGGACCCGAACTTTTAGGCACAAAAATGGCTGTAACAATGTCCTGGAAAGTCCTAGAGGTCTGCAAAAGGAAGGAAAATGGGGGTAAGGGTCGGACAAGTGCCCTACAAAAATGGAGGTGGATGTGGACCATCTTCAAAGTGTGTGGGAAAAGCCTATTTCAGCCGGAGGGAGCCATATCAGTGTTCTAAAACCAGGAACAAATAAAACCCTTCAAGGAACTAAACTATGAATATAATTTACCTGAGAGAGAATTCCTGTTGCACGCCAGAGTTACTAGTATCATTTCAAATAACAGAATTTGTTAAATCTCAATTCCGGAAAACATTTGGTCTATGTGGCAGCCATCTTCTACCCCTAAAAAAGGCATAACAACAATTTACAACACACTACAAAGCAAGTTATATTTTGAAACCCTAAAGCAACTACTTAAATGGGAAACTGAATAAAATCTTAGCATTTCCAAAGAACAATGGCTACAAGCGATAAATATAAATTACAACAATACCAAATGCTCAAATTTTAGAGAGCACAAAAATCCATTTAAGATGGTACAAAACACCATATACTCTAGCTACTTTTTCAAAACATACCTCCAATCTATGCTGGAGGAAATGCGGGCAAGTAGGTAACTTAGCCCATATGCTTTGGTCTTGCCCTTCGTAGCTTTTGGGGAGCTATAGCAAAACTGATAGCGTATGTAACAGGAATTCTCAACAAACTACATGTAGAAAAAGCAATTCTAAGTGTCAGCCTAGACATTTACCCATCTTCATACCGAACAATAGTATAACATATACTACATGCAGCCAGGCTAGCAATAGCTCGAAAATTTAAATCTGAAATCTCCCCCTCTATGAGAGAGGTAATAAACCTAGTCAATGACTCATATGCTTATGAGAAAACGCTAGCTTTTAAAGAGGGGAAAATCAATAAATTCATCTCACAATGGTCAAATTGGGAAAAGGGAATACAAAACCACAAGCGTATCCCTAAAACCCTTATCACACCTCAGAGAACTGGTGGAACATAGGCTGTAAATCTCTTGCATATCGATTCTATAAAGCAGGAGTAGGGAACCTGCGGCTCTCCAGCTGTTGTAGAACTACATTTCCCATCATGCTTCTGGGAGTAATTGTATCCATCAGCCTTGCAATGCCTCATGGGAAATGTAGTTCTACAACAGCTGGAGAGCTGCAGGTCCCCTACCCTTGCTATAAAGCCTTTACCTAATGCTCATAGCTATGTATGATATAGGCAAAATGTAATTAGTTGAGAAAATTCCTCTATCCAAGATTTATAAAAAATTATCTACTTTGTGTCACTATAACCTATGTAAGTAAGGACTGCTCAGGGTGACGTCTCTGGACCAGGGACACAGTTTGCTCCCACCAGGGGTGTCTAGAATTGGAGCTCGACACACTGGGCATAGGTTAACTAATGATAAATGTTGTTCTCAATGGGATTATGTATGTTCAAATCAATACCCTGTACACTGGTTGGTATAATACTGAAGAATGTAAAATTGGATTGGATATATGTATTTTCACCTTTGTTCGCTATTTCTTTTTTGAAACAATGTTATTTTTTATTTGTTTCACAGAGAAGAAATAGGTTTGAGTCTACAGAAGAAAGAGGGGGATAAGGGGGTACAGATATGAACATGAACATAAATAGTCATCATCTCTGTTACAATTTCACTAGTTTTAGGGTTCATTTGTACAGGTCAGAATACATTTTATTCGAATTAGACCATTACCTTTACCAGATACTCCATGCTTCCTGATATGTTTTGTAGAATTGAGAGTTAAGAGCCAAGAGGCCTTCGTAGACCTTGTTGTTTTCTACGAATTCTTTTACTTCTAAGAGGTTTGGGGATTGGTTCGACTTCCATCTTCTCAAGATTATTGACCTAGCTGCTAATAAGATGTGTGTCACTACTGGTCTGTGGTTCGGGGGGTATTTGTCAATTCCTATGTTGAGGATAGCTAGTTTGGGGCACGGTTGTTTTAATATACCCGTACAAGATGCCAGTTTCCAGAATGCCATGTTCCAGTAGCTGGTTAGCGCCCTTGCATTCCCATAATATATGTAGGAGATTCCCTATTTGGCTGCATTCCTGCCAGCATAGGGGGGAATTCTTGTGGGAGAACTTTGCCAATTTGTAGGGTGTGTAATACCATCTGTTAATTATTTTCAGCGTCATCTCCCAATGGGAGGAACAGTGTGAGGCTTAGGTAATAGCTTTTATGGCTTTTTTCCATTGTTCCTGTGAAATTGTGCTTTTAAGATCTTTCTCCCACTTGAGCATGGGAGCAGTTTTTATAAACTTATTTTTATGTTGTAGTGCGATGTAAAACACAGAAATTCCTTTGGTAGAGCTAGTGTTCAGGTTGAAAAAATTCCAGGCTGTGTGATTTACGTGTATTTCACCAGGGGGGTTTTCCTTAGGAAATGATTTATGCGCGTCAGATCGAATTACCGGTTTTTGGGTATGCTGAATTCTTCTAGTATTTGCACGCATGTTTTGAGTCGTTTATCATCATACAAGTGTTGTATAGTGGTTAATCCGCATCCTTCTAGTGTTTTTATATTTAACATTGGTATCAGGGTATTCATTATGCTTAATGGTATTTGAGGGCAGGTTTGTTTCTGCGACTTTTGTGCGGAGATGTGTCTCCAGGCCACAAGAGAAGCTTGAATGGGAAGTGTATGTTGGGTGAGGTCCCAAGGGATCCATCGGTCCCTCAGTAATATGCTGGGAAGCTCTCGGGTATTAGCTATCTGTGCCTCTATTTCTACCCAAAGTGGTGGTTCCTTTTGTGGGAACCAATGTTTCAGCTGTTCAAGGCGGACCGCCCAATAATAGTCCATCAGGTCTGGTAGTCCTGCTTCACCCATAGATCTGTGTCTTATTAAGGTGGATTCTGCGCATCTCACCTTTTTTCCCTGCCATATAAAGTTATTAAGGATGCGTTTAAGGGATTTTAACTGTTTAATTGGAAATGGGATTGGGAGAGCTCTGAACATGTACAGTATTTGAGGCAGAATACTCATTTTGAATGCCACCACTCTCTGACTCACTTATGACCAAAATTACACTGGTCATTTTGGTCATAAGTGGGGTAATGTTGGCAGAGATTAGATTATTAGTGTTGTTGGTCAGGGTTATGCCCAGGTGTTTTATACCTTCTGTGCTCCAGGTGAATGGAAATTTGGCTTTGATTTTTTCCGCCATTGTGGAGGGGATTCCCAGGTTGAGTATAAGCGACTTAGAGGTATTGACCTTATAATAAGAGAGATTGCTAAACTGTTGTAGCATTTGGTGTGTTGCTTGGAGTGAGTGGGATGGGTTTGTCAGTAGTAGAATGATGTCATCAGCAAACAAATGTATCTTGTGCTGGGAGCCCTGGAATGTGAAGCCTGTTATGTCTGGGTTGATTCTGCCAGGGGTTCCAACATTAAGTTGAAGATGATGGGAGACAGGGGGCACCCTTCATGAGTTCCATTTGTGATGTCAAACTGTTTGGATAACACAGATGATGTGTATACCTGTGCTGATGGACAGGAGTAGAGAGCTAGTATAGTGGAGAGGATCTGGTTTTCAAACCCAAATTTTCGCAGTGTTTGAGACATATATTGCCAATGTACCCTGTCAAAGCCTTCTCTGCATCCAATGCCAGGAGCAGAGAAGGCGTTTGTGTTTTCTCAGCGTAGTGTATTATGTTGAGTACCCTTCTTGTCGCATCGGAATTTTGACGTCTTGATATGAAACCCGTTTGGTCTCTGCGTATTAGCTGTGGGAGAACATCCATAACCCTCTTGGCCACTAGTTTTGCTAGTATTTTCACGTCTGAGTTTAATAGTGAGATGGGCCTGAAGTTAGCCGGTGTTGTGGGGTCTTTTCCTGGTTTTGGTAGGATGATGACATAAGCCTTTAGCATCTCTCTGGGTAGGGAGGTTTCTTCTGAGGCTTTGGTGAAGACCCGTACTAGGTGGGGGGTAAGGTCTTTTTAAAGATTTTAAAATACTCGTTGGGGAACCCAGCTGGACCTGGCGCTTTACCATTTGGAAGGGATGTTATTATTTGTTGTACTTCCCTTTCTGTTATGGGAGCGTTGAGTTTAATTAGTTGGGTTTGTGAGAGGCAGGCAGTTTAAGCTTATCGAGAAATTCTTGTATCTCTTTTTCGGTGGGTTGATGGGTCGTGGGGTCCTCCTTTAAATTGTATAAGGTTCTATAATATTCTGTGAGTTCATTTGCTATGCCTTGTGGATGTGTTATTTTATGTTTCCCACTGGGATGCATCAGATGCGTTATTCTATCTTTCGCTTGTTTGATCCTAAGTTTATTGGCTAGCTACTTTCCAGTTTTATTAGATTGCGCATAGTGATTTAGTTTGAGTCTGCGCAGGTGTTTGTCATATTGTTCGGTCAGGAGGGACTTACGTTTTTGTCTTAATTGGTATAGGGAGTCTGTGTAGGGAGTAGTGAGTTTTTGTTTGTTCAGGGTTTCAAAGTCATGGATTTCTTTCAATAGTCTTGCCATTTCAGCAGTATATTGTTTTCTGAGTCTGGAGCTTTGTTGAATGCACACCCCCCTCATAAAGGCTTTGTGTGCATTCCACAAGGTCCACGGGTCCTACACTGAGTCTGTGTTATTCTGGAAGAATTCTTTGAGCTGTCGGGTTATGTGTTGGGTGCATTGTGGATGTTGGAGAGTTTTCACATTGCTTCTCCAAACTGGGGCACGGTCCATAGGGTCCTGCTCCCCCACCACCAATTCGACGGCCGCATGGTCTGACCATACAATGTTTCTGATGGAGGACCCCCCGAGTACCTTTAAATCTACCACAAACATATCAATCCGTGAGTAGGTACGATGCCTGGAGGAGTAGAATGTATAATCTCTCCATGGCGTGCTGGCACCTACAAACATCGTATACCTGTTCCTCATGAAATACATTTCTAAGTGACGGCAGTCGGCCCCTGGCTGAGGAAGTAGTGTTCAGCCCTGGGTCGACTGTAGCATTAAAATCACCACAAACCAGCAGGCTTCCATACTTAACTGATGCAATCTTTTTGAACAGTCTACGTACAAAACGGATCTGGTGGGAGTTAAGACCGTAAATCGTGACGATCGTATAAGGGCTGTTGTTAATGTCTCTGGCCAATATGATGTAGCGACCATCTTTGTCTATAATGGAGTCTTTCAACGTGAATGTAATCGTGCTTCTAATTGCCAGTATAACTCCTCTTTTCTTTTCTGCTGCGTTGGCAAAGAAGATGGTCGGGTAGTCTCTATGTGAGAATTTTGGAGGGCTTAGCGCTGAGAAGTGAGTCTCTTGGACTGCTAAAATGTCTGCTTTGCTTTGGGATGCTTCCTTCCATAATGAGAACCTTTTGGCCGGATGATTTAGTCCATTGGCATTAATGGATAGACATTTAAGAGGCATCTCCGTTCCAAGGTGTTGCCGGTGGTGGGCGTGTATTCTCTGGTAGTATGTGTAATGGACTATTCAAGGCTAAGGTGGCCACGTTATTTTGTTTCCAATGGGGTGAGTTCCATTCTTGGTGTGGAGATCTGTGTCGTAACAAGATGACTTGGGGTAGATAAGAACTATAACTGGGGAAAACATAGGAAAAACAAAAGACTATAAAAAGAGAATCTTGGGTAAGATTTGTGTCGGTAATAACCGTCATTTTGCTTCCATAGAGGGCCATTTGGATTTGCTTCATCCTAAGGCCTGGGACTGGTGAGGTGTAGACATTTGTTGTGGTGGTTGGGGACCTCCGCCCGTGGTTTTTTCTTGGCAGATCTTTCCCTGGACATCACATGCCACTCTTCTTGTATTGCTGAGGGAGCCGAGGTAGGGGATGGAGAAGCTGAGGCAGGAAGGATTCCCCATTGCTGCAGAAGCTGAATTCCATTTTCCAGCGAGGAAATATGGCTTGTTGTATCATTAAACGTGACCAGTAGTTGCGCTGGATATCTCCACTTGTGGGGGATGTTATGGTTCCTGAATGCTTTCGTTAATGTAGCCAGGTTTCTGCGTTTTTGCAAGGTGTATCTTGACAGGTCTGGTAGCAGTTGGAGGTTTCTGTATTCTTCTGGGAGATTCTTGCTCTGTCTGAAGGCGGACACTATTGCTTCTTTGGACTGGTAGAAGTGGATCCTCCTCAGGGTATCTCTAGGCAGGTCTGGGACAATAAACGTGGGTTTTGGCAGTCTGTGGATTCTGTCAATGGATAACTCTGTTGCCGAGAGTGCTGGGACCAGGAGTGAGAATAAGGCTTTAACAAAATGTTTAAGATGGTCTGCTTGGACTGATTCAGGAATGCCTCTTATTTTTAGGTTATTCCTTCTGCTGCATTCTTCCAGGTCCGCCATCTTGTCTTTTAGCCATTCTATCTCCTCACTCTGTGCTGTGTGTGCTCTACCAAGGAGTTGAAGGACTTAGTGTACTCCTCCATGGAGTTTTCAATTGTGGAGATCCTTCCCTCTGTCATGTGAAGCTCCCTTTTAAACTGCCCCATGCACTCCATTATGTCTGTTTGCAGCGATGTTCTAAGGGACATTAACATGCTTTTTAATGTACTTTCTGACACGGGTTGCCCCTGGGTAGGGATCGCCGCCATAGGGTCGTCTGCCAAGGCTGGGGTGGTTGCGCCCATCTGTGGGGATGGATTAGGGCCTAGTTTAATGTCTGTCTTTGCGTGCTGATCATGCTCATGAGGGGACACCCTGCAGGGTTTGGTTTTTCCGGGCTCTTCGTTGATGGGGAAGATTCTCCTGATGAGCCCCCGATGTCAGGGTTGCCTACCTGTCTGGCGGCTATGGTGTGTTGACCTCAGGTCGGGGATATGTTCGGAGCTCCGTCCCGGCTCTGTGCTGGAGCCTTTCTGCCATGCTTATGAGGCCTGACGCTGGCCTGCTGGAAGAAGCTCCCCAGCTTCTTTACTTGGTGCAGGTCTCTCCATCTGCGGGTCATATCTCTGTGTAGCAGTGGATGCTCCAGGTGATTTGCTGCTGATTTCGGCTGCCGTGGATTGAGGAGGTGCCTGTTATTGCCGATAGTCCCAGGTGGCCATGCGGAGCTGCAGTATTATGCTGCCATCTTCCACGCTGGAAGCCACCCCCCCCCCCCTTTGTTCACTATTTCTGAAAACTCTAATGAAAAATATTTGGAAAAAAGAATTGTCAAAGAAGCTAGTGAAAAGTGCAATGTTGATGCTGTGCACCATGGCATAAATGATTTCTCCCAGAATGATGTGCATTCTGTACAGAAGGGTTTTCAGAATTTGGGCCAGGATTTTCAACAGTTAGGATGTACTGTTACATTTTAAGAGGTCTTACCTGTGTACAATGGACAACAAGAGAAAGTACTTCGTATAACAGAGTTCAATGTTTGCTTAAAGGATTGGTGCAAAGCTGAAGGTTTTGGTTAGGTTAATCATGATGCTATCCGGTAGTCTGATACTGAGCACACACAAGAGCACCCCGCTTCTTAGTATGGACTTTAGGAATTTCTTGGACAAACTGAGAAATGGGGGCAGAGATGTAATTGATGAGGAGCATTTCTGTCCCCAGCAGGTTGAAACAAATGTGAGGGTTTGTGTTGCTAAGGACTGGGTTGAAGTTTCTGGTGGTAAACTTAAACCAGTAGATAGCAGTATTTGTCATGTCATGTGCACTAATGCTCGTAGTTTAGGCAACAAGCTTTGTGAGCTGCCAGCTCTTTTTCAATGTTTTTATTAAAGTATTTCACAAAAAGGTGTACAAAAGTTGTATCAAAGAGTGCATATTGCTCGCCATTGAGATGAATAGCAAATTGACAGGAGACCAAACATTATTAAACCTTAACCGTACATATATTGTACGTTCTCCCAAGGAAAGAGAAAGAAGGAAAAAAAAGGAAAAATTTCTCTTCCTCCTTTTCCTGTGCTATCAATACAGCAGCAAAGGCCGAGAGGGGGAAAAGTAAAGAAAGAAAAGGAAAGGAAATAAGGTATGACCCCACGCCACGAATCACACCCTCCCAAGTCTGCCCTAGGCGGGCATGGATTGAGGGTCTCTATTCAAATATCTGAGCCATGGGTCCCAAACCTTCTCAAACAACTGTATCTTATCATGCAGAATCGCTGTCATATGCTCATTTACCATAATCCAGGAAAGTTTTTGCTTGAGCTATTCGAATGGCAAGCTAGCTGATTTCCAAGATTTTGCAATAATAATTTTTGCTCATATGAATATAAAAGTTATGAATAGAGATGAGCGAACTTCTAGAAGTCCGGGTTCTGCTGGTTCGGCCGAACTTCGGGACAAAGTCCGGGTTCGGGTCCGGACAGAACCCGAACTTTGTCCCAGACCCCGAACCCCATTGAAATCAATGGGGACACAGACTTTTAGGCACAAAAAAGGCTGTAAAATAGTCCTGGAAGGTCCTAGAGGTCTGCAAAAGGAAGGAAATGTGGGTAAGGGTGGGACAAGTGACCTACAAAGAAATGGGGACAGGGAAATAACTTTAAATATTTTTAAAAAAATAAAAACATAAAAAATGCAAAAATGGAGATCATCTTCAAAATGGGTCTGAAAAGTATTAATTAACGATAGAGGCCATAGAACTGTTCTAAAATCATCATCAAACTGTGTCAAAAAAGTATAAATAAGCCGGGAGTACCCATATCACTGTTCTGCAGAATGTGTGTGTCACTTTAAATGAAACCGGGAATAAGTGAACATCTGTTCTGCA
>BLSH010427634.1:483804-500340 GCA_018402905.1 Glandirana rugosa | reverse complement strand
ACAGATGTGCACTGATTCACGGTTTCATTTAAAGTGACACACACACTTTAAAGAATTTTGCAGAACAGATGTGCACTGATTCACGGTTTCATTTAAAGTGACACACAGACTTTAAATAATTGTGCAGAACAGATGATCACTTTGTCCCGGTTTCATTTAAAGTGACACACACATTTTGCAGAACAGTGATATGGGTTCTCCCGGCTTATTTATACTTTTTTGACACAGTTTGAAGATGATTTTAGAACAGTTCTATGGCCTCTAATGTTAATTAATACTTTTCAGACCCAGTTTGAAGATGATCCCCATTCACCTCCATTTTTGCTTTTTTATGTTTTTATTTTTTTTTAAATATTTAAAGTTATTTCCCTGTCCCCATTTCTTTGTAGGTCACTTGTCCCACCCTTACCCCCATTTTCCTTCCTTTTGCAGACCTCTAGGACCTTCCTGGACTTTTTTACAGCATTTTAAAGAATTTTCATTAAAATTACCAGAACCCCGGACCCGAACCCGGACTTTTTTTGAAAAGTCCGGGGCCGGGTCCCGGACACCCCAAAGTTCGGTACGGACCCGAACTTTACAGTCCGGGTTCGCTCAACTCTAGTTATGAAACATCTCTGAAATTCCGATGCATTCACCACCTAGCAACCCAGCAGGGCTTGTCTTGGGGATTTGACAAGGGTGACTTGGGTGAGAGTGTAAATTAAGTTATACTCCCTAATCCAATAATGTTGCACTTTGGGGCATTGCCACCATATATGGTACACTGTCCCCTCTTGTCCACAACCACAGAAACATAAGGGAGATGCTCTCGGTACATAGGCTGCAATCCTAGCTGGAACCATGTACCATCTCAGAAGCACTTTATAATTAACTTCTAATATTGAGGTATTCACGAGAGATCTTGAGGCCTCCTAGGTTATATTATGCCATGCATCCAGCTCAATAGTTTCCTCGAGGTCTACCTTCCATGTACCCCTATTTAACTGAGGGATCAGTCAAATTGCAGAGATACAGTATGTCCCTGGATTTTATCAAACTGCTGACACAAATGTTCCATAGAAGACATGGTTACTATATCGAAGTTCCGTGATAAGGTACGTAAGAAGTGTGTTATCTGCGCATAACAGAAGTATTCTGAGGCTGGCATTTGGTATTTCTCTATTAAAGCTGTCTAGTTAGGATTCCCCTGTGGTCGCATAGGTCACCTATGCACAGTAAACCTTTATTAGTCCACCAGTCAAACATTTCCAAGGATAGGTGGTCATAGGGGTGTGCTGGGATTTAAATGTATGAGTTTTTGATAATCTATCCCAAATGTCCAAGGAGAAGGAGAGTGCTGGGCATAAAATTGGGGGCTGTTCCTTAGATGGCAACCAGAGAATATGACAGAGCAGCAGGTCCAGACTTGCACAAGTCTCCACTTGCATCCAGATAGAGTGGGGCTGGTTAGAATGAAATTTAACTAACTGCGCTAACAGCTGAGCCGCTTAAAAATACTTCAATAAGTCTGGGTTCCCCAGCCTCCCTTTAGACTTGGGAGCAAACAGTGTGCACTTATTCACCCTGGGCCTCTTATCCCCCCCAAATGAAGGATAGGAGTCTCTTTTGGAATGTTAACAAGTCCGATCATACAAGTGCCATTGGCAATGTGGGAAATAAATATAAAACCTTTGGGAGAACATTCATCTTTACCTAGTGTAGTCTGCCAAACCTCAATGGAGGGTGGAGCAACCATCTGGCCATGTCAGCTGATAACCATTTGTACTCTCAGAATTATCCTGGATTATTCAAAGAGCGCAAGGATGGAGTAAGATTAATACCTAGATAAGGGAGAACATCTGCGTGCCATATGAAATGGCAAGACTGTTTAAGAGTTGAGAGCGTGCTTTCCTCTAGAGTAATATTCAATGCCTGTGACTTGTCATGATTTATTCTAAGACCCGAGATCAGTGTGAATGGTTTAAGTATTGTGTATAAGTTGGGAAGAGTAGTGATGGGCGACGACATCATCATCAGGATGTCATCAGCAAAAAGGATACACTTATGTTCCCTATTGCCACATTCAATAATTTTAATGTTGATGGAGGTGTGGATTTTACTTGCAAGGCCAAAACAAATGTAATGGGGATAACTGGCAGCCCTGGGGGGTGCCCGTTTAAATAGAGGTGGGACCCGAGGAATATCCTTTTATCATAATAGAGGCAAAAGGGGAGCCATATCGAACCCTGAGTATGGTCATAAAGGGTGACCTGAATCCAAATTTGGTTAAGACATAAAAGTTGTAGTCCCAGGACAAGGAGTCAAAAGCCTTGTTTATGTCCAAGGACAGCAGCATTCCCCTCCTAGGTCCCCTCCCATTCCAGTTAGATTGCATCGCTGAAAATGACATCAATGACCCTCCTGGTCTGGTCTGATGCTTGACGACTGGGGACAAACCCCGCCTGGTCTGGGTGGATATAACGTGTAAGAAAATAATTTAATCTAGTCGCTAATGTCTTTGACATAATTTTTAAATTATAAATAGTAAGTGTGGCGCTATGATGTGACCTTAAATGACATGTTGTACCAATAATAATAATTAATTAATTGGGTGAATCTTAATTGTAGATAAATAAATATCCAAATGCTTGGGTCAACATTGGAAAAAATATAGATAATCTATATCATAATAGCAGCATAAATATCAGGTGCAAAATATAAAGAGGAAAATAAGGTAGGGAGGAGTAGGGAAAGGGAGGGTGCTGTCTGTAGTACAAATAAATGTCCTTGGCAGTCCCCCAGATGGGGTTTACTTCCTCTATGTTCCCCTGTAAAGGAGAAACATAATGGGCTACTATGCATCGCATAGTAGCCCATTATGTGCCACTTACCTGCAAACTAAGCCAGCGAGGTCCAGCGCTGTCCCCTCTGCTGGCGGCGTCCATCATCTGGCCCCTCTTCCTTCCGGGGGCCGTGACCACGACGCTGTGACTGGCCGGAGTCGCTTGACATCAGTCCCGCACATATGCGCGGGAGCCGCCAGTCACGGCACAGTCGCAGTGGCATGACGTCGGCACAGCTTCAACACTGCATATCTCCTGAACCGTACAGGTTTAGGAGATATGAAGTGCACCTACAGGTAAGCCTTATCATAGGCTTACCTGTAGGTTAAAGTGGTTGTCACAAGTTGACAACCACTTTAAATTCACAATGTCCACAGTGAAGTTCAAATGTTCAAGATTAGGTTGAAAGTGACTAGTGCTCAACTGAGTAGTGAAACACAGAAATCCATGCATGTGCTCGACTGACTAGTGAAACACAGAAATCCACACACATGCAATATATAGGCTTACCAGATACTGGCAAGACACCAGCAAAAAGGGGAGAAGTGGACCTAGGGATGTCCTTACTGGCTGGAAATCACAACCCAATATACACAGGATGGAGCTGAGAGGGAGGGGGAGCGTGGGGGCCACAGTGTGCACAACTGCAGTCCTGCCTCTGGTTCCCCAATGAAAGGCTGCCTGTAGAAGCAGGGATGCTGGAATTAGATGCACTTACCACCGCTCTGCTTCCTGGATCTCGGGAGTCACGTCAGGCTCTGGACTTATACTCTCCATTAAGAGCTTTTAGCATCACCTCCTTTCATCCCCTTCCTTTCCCGACTCCAGCTCCGGTCTGCGATCCTCACAGACCTCTACAGCCCAGTGCAGGAGTCACCTGACATTACAAGTCACATGACGTGACTCCCGAGATCTAAGAAGCAGAGTGGCGGTAGGTGCATCTAATTCCAGCATCCCAGCTCCTACAGGCAGCCTACCCTGGAGGGTTTTTCATTGGGTAACCAGAGGCAGGACCACATTTGTGCACTGTGGCCCCCACGCTCCCCCTCCCTCTCAGCTTTCATTCATATCACCATCCTTGGCTTTTGAGTACTAGGAGCAGGAGCACCCTCACTGCAGTGACCGGATCAAGGAGCTGGTGCATGAGCTCACACATGGACATGTGAGTACTATTGCACTGTTCATCACTCCGATTTTTGTCATGTTTTTCAGTGGATCATAAGCTCACACACGGGTGTGTGAGTACAAGTTGTACTGTTATTACTTCCAGCACATTTCATGTTTTTTTATCTCTTCACCCAATAAACCAACATTTTTACTTATGACTATACATGCTTCTGTAGACCAGCGCACTTTTTTATGATGTTCCTCTGTTGTTCACTTGCCCGTTGAGCTTGAGTGCAGCGGCCCTTTAGCATTCAATCACTCCCCACATTATTCACCAGTGTTTGCAGCTGTCCAGGAGCGTCTGAAACCCTCTTGACGTTTCTTTGTAGCATAGAGATCCCCTGGACAAATTAAAGATTATGATAACGTGTTGATTGATGAAATAACTCAAATGGCAATGAAGGGAGAGGATTTGAATATGGGTGACTTCAACATGCCTGACATTAACTGGAATTTTCAAACTGCATGGAGGTAATGAAAACACTAAATGGGGTTTCTCTAAAGCAGTTAGTAAAACCCCAACCTGAGATATTCTATACCTAGTAATGACAAATTGGGATTGACTGTCGTATGTTGAGGTGGAAGAGAATTTGGGTTCCAGTGATCACCAATGTCTTTGGTTTGATATTAAAACAAGAACAGAAATATCATAAAACAAAAGTTTTAGATTTCAAAAGGACACATTTTGCTGAAATGGGGAAATTTATAAAAAAAAAATTGAAAGGTTGGAGTAAAATGACAGGTGTAAGTAATCAGTGGATACTATTAAAGTCTACCATCCTAAAGGCCACTAAATTAAATGTCAGGCAAGTTATTAAGAATAAACAGAAGAAAAAACAATATGGTTCCCTAAAGAAGTAGGATAATAGAGGATTCAAGGAAACAGGAGTTGTAGATGACAGAAAAAAGTATAAAAATTGACAAAAGGAGGCAAAACACATTATCAGTGCTGCCAAAGCACAAAGGAGGAAATTGCTAAATTTATTAAGAAAGGAGATAAAAACTCTTGGAGTGACAGAAGGAAAAAATACAATGGGATCACTAAAATTAAAACTGGGCACAACACATATGTTGAGGGAGACCTGGATAGAGCAAACTATTTAAACAATTACTTCTGTTCAGTCTTCTCAGGAATAAATTGGTCTAACAATAACAAGTTGGGGAATCATATTGGTTCTACTAAAGATGGTTCATTTTTTAGGATTTCTGGAGACAGAGGTAGCAGAGGAACTGGCTCGGTTAAAGCTTAATAAGGCAACGGGCCCTGGTGGTATTCATCCCAGAGTTCCAAGAAAACTTTGAGATATAGTTGTTGGACCATTAACAGATCTTTTTAATCAATCTCTTCTAACAGGAGAAGTTCCCCATGACTAGCGGACAGCTAATATTGTACCTATCCACAAGAAGGGCGGCAAGATAGAAGCTGGCAATTACAGGCCAGTGAGTTTAACATCAGTTCTAGTCAAGTTGATGGAATCACTTAAAAATACACAACTTGCTGGACCCAAAGCAGCATGGGTTTACTGAGGGCAGATCATGCCAGACTAATCTGATTTAATTTTTGACTATATTACCAATATTTTGGACCAGGGGGGTGCTGTGGACATGGCATATCTTGATTTCAGCAAGGCATTTGATACAGTTCCACATTATGATCTAATTCAAAAGTTGTACAAGCTAGGACTTAACTCTTGGGTGGTTCGGTGGATATGCAGTTAACTAAAGGATAGATACCAGAGTGTTGTTGTAAATGAGGTTCACTCGGAACAGAGACCAGTCACTAGTGGTGTACCACAGGGCTCTGTACTTGGTCCTGTTCTATTTAATCTCTATGTAAGTGATATAACTAAAGGTTTGTTGGGCAATGTATGTCTTTTTTTGGTGATGACACAAAGGTGTGTAATAGGATTGATATCCCTGAAGGTGTCTGTAACATGGAACATGATTTGGTATTGCTGAAAGATTGGTCAAAGCAGTGGAGACTGCAGTTTGATGTTTCTAAATGTAAAAGAATCCCATGCAAGAGTATAGCATTGGGGGTACAGTGTTGGTTGCACTACAGAGGAAAAAGATTTGGGAGCTACTTATTTCAGATGATGCATCACTAGCGGGATTACCAGCAGGAGAAAGGAGGTCCTGATTCCCCAATATAGATCTTTAGTGAGACCTCATTTAGAATATTGTGTCCAGTTCTGGAAGCCACTTTCACACTGGGACCGCCCAGGTGTCAGCGGTAAGCCGCCACTAATTTAGCGGCGATCTAATGCTGTAATAGCAGCACTATGGCACCGCTATTCGGGCGTTAGCATGGCACTTTTAACCCCCCCAAAAGGGGTTAAACAGGAGTTAAAAGTGCCGTCGCTCTGCGCCCCTGGAGCGGCGTACACGTATTCATTCCAATGGGCAGGAGCGGTGTATATTTTCCTCCTACGTGTGCACCACCCTGAGCCGCCCCAGTGTGAAAGGACACACTGGGTTTAATGGGGAGACACTTTACATTTTTAGCTAAATAGCATCTGTAAAGCATCCCAGTGTGACAGGGGCCTTACAGAAAGATGTTGATAAAATAGAACAAGACTAGAGACAGGTAACAAAAATGGTGAAAGGTTTGGGGGATAAAACATATTGAGAGTGACTTCAGGAACTTAATATGTACAGTCTGGAGGAAAGAAGGGAAAGGGGAGACATGATTGAAACATTTAAATACATCAAGGGGGTAAATAAGAAGGGCAGTTTTTTCAATATCAAACCAAAATCAAGAACATGGGGACATGGCCTCAAACTAACTGGAGAAAAGTTCAAAACTAATCTTAGAAAATATTATTTTAATAAACGGGTAGTTGATGCTTGGAATAAATTACCAGCAGAGGTACTGAGACAGTCAACAGTAAATTACTTCAAACATGCTTGGGACAAACATAAATCGATAGTCAGACAATAAAGGTAATGAAATCAAAACAAAAAAAAACAAAACAAAAAGAAACAAACAAACTCAATGGACTCCTCTGTCTTTTTCTGCTGTCACTTTTCTATGCTTCTATATTATTGTGAATATTTGATCTACTGAGTCACCCTACAAGTTTCCGATACATTGGTTATTTGACTTATGCAATGTTATATTATATATTTTATATCATTGAAATTGATATATTGGAGTGCTGCAGACTTCTCTATCTTGTTATCTGGATCCTTGCATGGCACCAACCGTTGCTGTCACTTCAAGCGCTCTGCTTGTTGTACTGTTCGAGCACTATAGGGACTGTGCAGTTCAAAACAAGATTGTTAACCCATTGGAAGATATCCTTTTTATTTTCAATGATTTTTATTAAGGTTTTCAAGTAAGATATACATTGAAACATGAAATAGTGCAAAGAATTGTACAGGTAACACATTGTGTAGGTAGTGACACAAGAAGGAGATAGATTGTGCATACAAAGCCATTAGTAAAGGTAGGTATGTATATATATATATATATATATATATATATATATATATATATATATGCTCATTCCTGCCTGGAGAGTTATCTAAATATAAACGGTAATGCTTTGTTTATGTTGGTTGGAGTCAGCCTTTTCCTCCCGTCACCCCCTATTGGGAACAAGCTGTGACAGGAGGAGGAGGGTCTCCTTGTCATTAGTTTCCTACCGTGCGCATTAACTATAACAGTATCAGAGAGACCAAATTATAGTTGAGATCGAGTTGTTGCTGGGAATCGAGCAGGATTCTAATTGGTATGTTTATCTAGGTGGAAAATTATTAGGTATGCATTGTTTCTTTAATGAGAAGATATGTTACCTTTGATTGTATTGAATTGTCTTAAGGAACAGTAGATATGGTGAAGAGGGAGAAGCTGGAAAAGTGGGGTGAGAAGGTAAGACAGAGGAAGAGGGGGGAAGGAGGGGGAGCGCCAGTATTGACCTCCAGGCTTTCTATGGGGAAATACCAGTGCAGAGCCTGTAGCAAGGTCTTCCTTGTGGGAGTTTAAATCTGCAGATTGGTTATGTCTAGAGTTGAGCGGACACCTGGATGTTCGGGTTCGTCTGGTTCGGCCAAACTTTGCGGAAAAGTTCAGGTTCCGTAGCGAACTTGACCCCAGACCCCGAACCCCATTGGAATCAATGGTGACCCGAACTTGTGGACACAAAAATGGCTGTAAAAAAGTCCTGGAAAGGGCTAGAGGGCTGCAAAAGGAAGCAAAAGGGGGGTAAGAGTAGGACAAGTGCCCTGCAAACAAATGTGGATAGGGAAATAACTTAAAATCACATAAAAAAAAATAAAAATTGGAGGAGGAGGTGGATGTGGAGTAGGAGCCTAGAGGTTGACTAGGCCGTGATCGTGGCAGTGTAGGTGGAAGTGATGGTGGTGGAGGAGGAAGAGGAGGAGGAGGTAGCCAACACTGTTTTTTGTTTGTTTGTTTTTTTCTAATTGGGGTAGCCCCCTAAATATTGAGACATATTAAAAAAAGACAAGTATACCAATGGCTGTGTGAGGCCAGTCTAAATGTCTATTCTGCACAAGGTATAGACAAGTCTTGTGGGATCCATGCCTGCTTCATTGTAATAAATGTTAGCTTGTCCACGTTGGCTGTGGACAGGCGGCTGCGCTTGCCTGTGATAACGTCCCCTACTGTGCTAAACACACATTCAGACAATACACTGGCTGCAGGGCAGGCCAGCAACTCCAAGGCATAAAGGGCAAGCTCAGGCCATGTGCCCAATTTGGAGACCCAGAAGTTGAATGGGGCAGATCCATCAGTCAGTACGTGTAGGCGTGTGCACACATACTGTTCCACCATGTTGCTGAAATGCTGCCTTCTGCTAAGACGTTGCCTATCAGCTCGTGGTGCTGTTTGTTGTGGCGGGCTGCTGACAAAGCTTTTCCGCATTTCGGCCATGCTAACCCTGCCTTCTGAGGTGCTGGCGGTGCCACAGCTGCGTTGGCGACCTCTTCCTCCTCCTCTGCCTTCGCCTTGTGCTTCTACAGAGCCCCCGGTGTAATTTGGGAATGCCCTCAGCAGCGCATCTACCAGAGTGCGATGGTACATCTTCCAATCACGCTCCAGTGAGGAAATTAAGGATGGCACATTTTCCTTGTAACGGGGATCCAGCAGGGTGGCCACCCAGTAATCCGCACAAGTTAAAATGTGGGCAACTCGGCTGTTGTTGAGCAGGCACTGCAGCATGTAGTCGCTCATGTGTGCCAGGCTACCCAGAGGCAAAGACAAGCTGTCCTCTGTGGGAGGTGTATACCTGGCCTATGCTGGTGCAGGAACACACCCTCCGAGCCACTTGTGAATGACTGGCCTGATAACCGTGAAAATGACCCCTCTTCCTCCTCCTTTTCCTCCTGTGCCACATCCTCTTCCATCATTGCCCGAAGTGTTTTTTCAAGGAGACATAGAAGTGGGATAGTAACACTGAGAACAGCGTCATCGGCACTGTTGGGGGAGTACTTGAAACACCGCAATATGGTACACAGGTCTCGCATGGAGCCCCACTCATTGGTGGTGAAGTGGTGCTGTTCCACAGAGCGACTGACCCGTGCATGTTGCAGCTGAAACTCCACTATTGCCTGCTGCTGCTCACAGTCTCTCCAGCATGAGCAAGGTGGAGTTCCACCTTGTGGGCACGTCGCATAGGAGGCAGTGAGCGGGAAGGCCAAAATTCCGCTGCACCCAGACAGGCGAGCAGCAGCAGGGTGAGAACGCCGAAAACGCACACAGACGGCCCACACTTTCTGCAGCAGCTCTGAAATATCCGGGTAGTTTTTTTAGAAATTTCTGCACCACCAAATTCAGCACATGCGCCAGGCAAGGGATGTGCATCAAACCTGCTAGGCCCAGAGCTGCTATGAGATTTCGCCCATTATCGCACACCACCATGCCGGGCTTGAGGCTCAGTGGCAACAACCACTCATTAGTCTGTTGTTCAATGCCTGTCCACAGCTGCTGCGCAGTGTGGTGTTTATCCCCCAAACCTATCATTTTTAAAACAGCCTGCTGTCGTTTCCCCCTGGATCTGCTGATTGGTGGTGAAGGTGTTACGCTGAGCGGATGAGTAGGTGGTAGAGAAGGAGGAGGAAGCGCAGTAGGAGGAGGCAACAGGAGGCAAAGAGAAATGCTCTGCAATTCTCTGTGACGGAAGGACATGCGGCAAATGGCTAGCCGCCTCAGGCCCACCCGCCACTACATTTGTCCAGCGTGCAGTTAGCGAGATATAGCTTCCCTGCCCATGCTTACTGGTCCACGTATCAGTGGTTATGTGGACCTTTCCACAGATGGCGTTGCACAGTGCACACTTGATCTCATCCCCGACTTCTTTGTGCAGGGAAGGGATGGCTCGCCTGGAAAAGTAGTGGCGGCTGGTAACCACGTACTGTGGGACAGCCACCGCCATCAGTTTTTTAAAACTGTCCGTGTCCACCAGACGGAATGACAGCATTTCAAAGGCCAGGAATTTTGAAATGCTGGCATTCAGGGCCAGGGATCGCGGGTGGGTGGGGGGCACTTCCTCTTTCTCTCCAGTGTTTGGGAGGTGGACAGCTGTAAGCTTTCATGGGACCGTGGGGAAATGCTTGGGGACGGTGGCGGACATGGTGGCGTTGCTGTCACATCGTCTGTTTGCTGGGTGGCAGGTGACACTGGCACTGTAGAGATGGAGGAAGAGGCCGAGGCAGCAGCAGAAGAGGAAACAGGAGGAGGCCGAGACCTTTCTTGGATTTTGAGGTACTTATTCCACTTCAACTCGTAGTTTGAATTTAGATGCCTGGTCATGCAGGTTGTGCTCAGGTTTAGAAGATTTATGCCTCGCTTCAGGCTCTCATTGCACAGCGTGCAAACCACTCCTGTCTTGTCGTCAGCACATTGTCTGAAGAGCTGCCACACTGGGAACGCCTTTGAGATGACTTTGGTGTGCTAGGTCCCTGGGTGCGGTGGGTAGTAGCAGGCATACTGTCTAGGGGATGCTCGCTCAGCTTTTGCAACCTGCTTCCTCTTTTGCTGTGCTGGTGCCTTTGTGCAACCACCACCTCTTCCTCCAAACTGCACATGTCACACGCATGACCTTCATTCCATGTGGGGTCTAGGACTTCATCATCTTCCACCCAGCCTTCACCACTGCCCTCCTTGTCAGTCTGCACACTGTGGAAAGCCACAGCAGTTGGCACCTGTGTTTTGTCATCATCAGAGACGTGCTGTGCTGGTGTTTCAATGTCCTCATCCTGCAACAGAAGTGGTTGGGCATTGGTGCACTCAATGTCTTCCACTTCTGGGGCAGGGCTATGTGGATGGCCCACGGAAAGCAGACCAGGAGAGTCATCAAAAAGCATAAAAGACTGTTGCATGACTGGGGCTGAGGTGAAAGACAGATGGCCATGGGGTTCAGGTTCCAACTCTGAGCTTTCATCAAGGGACCGGGTGGAAGACAATATGAAGGAACTGGAGGCATTGTCAGCCACCCAATCTACTAGCACCTGTACTTGTTCTGGCCTCACCATTCGTTGAGCGGCATTCGGGCTTACCATATAACGTTGAAAGTTCTGTCGGATACTCCCACCTGAAGAAGGTGTTTCACTTGTGCGTGTAGCTGGCACAAATCAATCATGTCCTCTCCTTGCAACATGAAATTCACCAACACCACCAACACCAGCAGCACCAGTAGCACCACGACCATGACCACGTCCCTTATTTGACGCTCTCCTCAAATAAAAATTATGTCCCTCAAGGGAGCAGCAGGAACCTCTTCCTCTAGCAGTATGTGATGATTCTAGAACAATAATCTGTCCCTCACAGGAGCAGCAGGAACCTCTCCCTCTAGCAGTATGTGATGATTTTAGAATAATCTGTCCCTCACAGAACCAGCAGGAACCTCTCCCTATAGCACAAGGAGATGATTTTAGAATAATAATCTGTCCCTCACAGCACCAGCAGGAACCTCTCCCTCTAGCATTATGTGATGATATTAGAAAAATAATCTGTCCCTCACAGGAGCAGCAGGAACCTCTGCCTATTGCAGTAGGAGCAGATTTTAGAACAATATTCTGTCCCTCACAGCACCAGCAGGAACCTCTCCCTCTAGCAGTATGTGATGATTTTAGAACAATAATCTGTGCCTCACAGGAGCAGCAGGAACCTCTCCCTCTAGCAGTATATGATGATTTTAGAACAATAATCTGTCCCTCAAAGCACCAGCAGGAACCTCTCCCTATAGCAGTAGGAGATGATTTTAAAACAATATCTTGTCCCTCACAGCACCAGCAGGAACCTCTCCCTATAGTGGTATGTGATGATTTTAGAACAATAATCTGTCCCTCACAGGAGCAGCAGGTACCTCTCCCTCTAGCAGTATGTGATGATTTTAGAAGAATAATCTGTACCTCACAGCACCAGCGGGAACCTCTCCCTATAGCACTAGGAGATTATTTTAGAACAATAATCTGTCCCTCACAGCACCAGCAGTAACTTCTCCCTCTAGCACTAGGAGATGATTTTAGAACAATAATCTGTCCCTCACAGCACCAGCAGGAACCTCTCCCTATAGAACTAGGAGATGATTTTAGAACAAAAATCTTTCCCTCAAAGCACAAGCAGGAACCTCTCCCTCTAGAAGTGTGTGATGATTTTAGAACAATAATCTGTCCCTCACAGCACCAGCAGGAACCTCTCCCTATAGCACTAGGAGATAATTTTAGAAAAATAATCTGTCCCTCAAGAGAGCAGCAGGAACCTCTTCCTCTAGCAGTATGTGATGATTCTAGAACAATAATCTGTCACTCACATGAGCAGCAGGAACCTCTCCCTCTAGCAGTATGTGATGATTTTTTAATAATTTGTCCCTCACAGCACCAGCAGGAACCTCTCCCTATATCACTAGATGATTTTAGAACAATAATCTGTCCCTCACAGCACAAGCAGGATCCTCTCCCTAAAGCAGTAGGAGTTGATTTTAGAACAATAATCTGTCCCTCACGGGAGCAGCAGGAACCTCTCCCTCTAGCAGTATGTGATGATTTTAGAACAATATTCTGTCCCTCGTAGCACCACCATGAACCTCTGCCTATAGCACAAGGAGATTATTTTAGAACAATAATCTGTCCCTCACAGCACCAGCAGGAACCTCTCCCTATAGCACTAGGAGATGATTTTAGAACAATAATCTGTCCCTCACAGCACCAGCAGGAACCTCTCCCTATAGCACTAGGAGATAATTTCAGAAAAATAATCTGTCCCTCAAGGGAGCAGCAGGAACCTCTTCCTCTAGCAGTATGTGATGATTCTAGAACAATAATCTGTCCCTCACAGGAGCAGGAGGAACCTCTCCCTCTAGCAGTATTTGATGATTTTAGAACAATAATCTGTCCCTCACAGGGGCAGCAGGAACCTTTCCCTCTAGCAGTATGTGATGATCGTAGAATAATCTGTCCCTCACAGCACCAGCAGGAACCTCTCCCTATAGAACAAGGAGATGATTTTAGAATAATAATCTTTCCCTCACAGCACCAGCAGGAACCTCTCCCTAAAGCAGTAGGAGATGATTTTAAAACAATAATCTGTCCCTCACAGCACCAGCAGGAACTTCTCCCTATAGAAGTAGGAGATGATTTTAGAACAATAATCTGTCTCTCACAGCACCAGCAGGAACCTCTCCCTTTAGCTGTATGTGATGATTTTAGAACAATAATCTGTCCCTAAGAGCACCAGCAGGAACCTCCCCCTACAGCACTAGGAGATGATTTTAGAACAATAATCTGTCTCTCACAGCAACAGCAGGAACCTCTCCTTTTAGCAATATGTGATATTAGAAAAATAATCTGTCCCTCACAGGAGCAGCAGGAACCTCTGCCTATTGCAGTAGGAGAAGATTTTAGAACAATAATCTGTCCTTAATAGCACCAGCAGGAAAATCTCCCTCTAGCAGTATGTGATGATTTTAGACCAATAATCTGTGCCTTACAGGAGCAGCAGGAACCTCTCCCTCTAGCGGTATATGATGATTTTAGAACAATAATCTGTCCCTCACAGGAGCAGCAGGAACCTCTCCCTCTAGCAGTATGTGAGGATTTTAGAACAATAATCTGTCCCTCACAGCACCATCATGAACCTCTGCCTATAGCAGTAGGAGATGATTTTAGAACAATAATCTGTCGCTCACAGCACCAGCAGGAACCTCTCCCTTTAGCTGTATGTGATGATTTTAGAACAATAATCTGTCCCTAACAGCACCAGCAGGAACCTCTCGCTATAGCACTAGGAGATGATCTTAGAACAATAATCTGTCCCTCACAGCACCAGCAGAAACCTCTCCCTATAGCAGTAGGAGATGATTTTAGAACGATAATCTGTCAATCCCAGCACCAACAGGAACATCTCCCTATAGCACTAGGAGATGATTTTAGAACAATAATCTGTCCCTCACAGCACCAGCAGAAACCTCTCCCTCTAGCAGTATGTGATGATTTTAGAACAATAATCTGTCCCTCACAGGAGCAGCAGGAGCCTTTCCCTCTAGCAGTATGTGATGATTGTAGAATAATCTGTCCCTCACAGCACCAGCAGGAACCTCTCCCTACAGCAGTATGTGATGATTTTAGACCAATAAGCTGTCCCTAACAGCACCAGCAGGAACCTCTCCCTAAAGCACTAGGAGATGATTTTAGAACAATAATCTGTCCCTCACAGCACCAGCAGGAACCTCTCCCTCTAGCATTATGTGATGATATTAGAAAAATAATCTGTCCCTCACAGGAGCAGCAGGAACCTCTGCCTATTGCAGTAGGAGCAGATTTTAGAACAATATTCTGTCCCTCACAGCACCAGCAGGAACCTCTCCCTCTAGCAGTATGTGATGATTTTAGAACAATAATCTGTGCCTCACAGGAGCAGCAGGAACCTCTCCCTCTAGCAGTATATGATGATTTTAGAACAATAATCTGTCCCTCAAAGCACCAGCAGGAACCTCTCCCTATAGTAGTAGGAGATGATTTTAAAACAATATCTTGTCCCTCACAGCACCAGCAGGAACCTCTCCCTATAGTGGTATGTGATGATTTTAGAACAATAATCTGTCCCTCACAGGAGCAGCAGGTACCTCTCCCTCTAGCAGTATGTGATGATTTTAGAAGAATAATCTGTACCTCACAGCACCAGCGGGAACCTCTCCCTATAGCACTAGGAGATTATTTTAGAACAATAATCTGTCCCTCACAGCACCAGCAGTAACTTCTCCCTCTAGCACTAGGAGATGATTTTAGAACAATAATCTGTCCCTCACAGCACCAGCAGGAACCTCTCCCTATAGCACTAGGAGATAATTTTAGAAAAATAATCTGTCCCTCAAGAGAGCAGCAGGAACCTCTTCCTCTAGCAGTATGTGATGATTCTAGAACAATAATCTGTCACTCACATGAGCAGCAGGAACCTCTCCCTCTAGCAGTATGTGATGATTTTTTTAATAATTTGTCCCTCACAGCACCAGCAGGAACCTCTCCCTATATCACTAGATGATTTTAGAACAATAATCTGTCCCTCACAGCACAAGCAGGATCCTCTCCCTAAAGCAGTAGGAGTTGATTTTAGAACAATAATCTGTCCCTCACGGGAGCAGCAGGAACCTCTCCCTCTAGCAGTATGTGATGATTTTAGAACAATATTCTGTCCCTCGTAGCACCACCATGAACCTCTGCCTATAGCACAAGGAGATTATTTTAGAACAATAATCTGTCCCTCACAGCACCAGCAGGAACCTCTCCCTATAGCACTAGGAGATGATTTTAGAACAATAATCTGTCTCTCACAGCACCAGCAGGAACCTCTCCCTATAGCACTAGGAGATAATTTTAGAAAAATAATCTGTCCCTCAAGGGAGCAGCAGGAACCTCTTCCTCTAGCAGTATGTGATGATTCTAGAACAATAATCTGTCCCTCACAGGAGTAGGAGGAACCTCTCCCTCTAGCAGTATTTGATGATTTTAGAACAATAATCTGTCCCTCAAAGGGGCAGCAGGAACCTTTCCCACTAGCAGTATGTGATGATCGTAGAATAATCTGTCCCTCACAGCACCAGCAGGAACCTCTCCCTATAGCACGAGGAGAAGATTTTAGAATAATAATCTTTCCCTCACAGCACCAGCAGGAACCTCTCCCTAAAGCAGTAGGAGATGATTTTAGAACAATAATCTGTCCCTCACAGCACCAGCAGGAACCTCTCCCTATAGCACTAGGAGATAATTTTAGAAAAATAATCTGTCCCTCAAGGGAGCAGCAGGAACCTCTTCCTCTAGGAGTATGTGATGATTCTAGAACAATAATCTGTCCCTCACAGGAGTAGGAGGAACCTCTCCCTCTAGCAGTATTTGATGATTTTAGAACAATAATCTGTCCCTCACAGGGGCACCCTTTCCAAGGACGACGGGGACACTCCCTGTCTAATAACAAGATTTTAGTAGTTTATGACGATCTCCCTCTCCAAGGAGGATGAGGACACTCCCTGTCTAATAACAAGATCTTAGTAGTGTATGAGGATCTCCTTCTCCAAGGACGACGAGG
>BLSH010427634.1:473036-483101 GCA_018402905.1 Glandirana rugosa | reverse complement strand
ATTTTAGAACAATAATCTGTCCCTAAGAGCACAAGCAGGAACCTCCCCCTACAGCACTAGGAGATGATTTTAGAACAATAATCTGTCTCTCACAGCAACAGCAGGAACCTCTCCTTTTAGCAATATGTGATATTAGAAAAATAATCTGTCCCTCACAGGAGCAGCAGGAACCTCTGCCTATTGCAGTAGGAGAAGATTTTAGAACAATAATCTGTCCTTAATAGCACCAGCAGGAAAATCTCCCTCTAGCAGTATGTGATGATTTTAGACCAATAATCTGTGCCTTACAGGAGCAGCAGGAACCTCTCCCTCTAGCAGTATATGATGATTTTAGAACAATAATCTGTCCCTCACAGGAGCAGCAGGAACCTCTCCCTCTAGCAGTATGTGATGATTTTAGAACAATAATCTGTCCCTCACCGCACCAGCAGGAACCTCTCCCTCTAGCATTATGCGATGATATTAGAAAAATAATCTGTCCCTCAAAGGAGCAGCAGGAACCTCTGCCTATTGCAGTAGGAGAAGATTTTAGAACAATAATCTGTCCCTCACAGCACCAGCAGGAACCTCTCCCTCTAGCAGTATGTGATGATTTTAGAACAATAATCTGTCCCTCACAGCACCAGCAGGAACCTCTCCCTATAGCACTAGGAGATAATTTTATAAAAATAATCTGTCCCTCAAGAGAGCAGCAGAAACCTCTTCCTCTAGCAGTATGTGATGATTCTAGACCAATAATCTGTCACTCACATGAGCAGCAGGAACCTCTCCCTCTAGCAGTATGTGATGATTTTAGAATAATCTGTCCCTCACAGCACAAGCAGGAACCTCTCCCTCTAGCAGTATGTGATGATTTTAGAACAATAATCTTTACCTCACAGCACCAGCGTGAACCTCTCCCTATAGCACTAGGAGATTATTTTAGAACAATAATCTGTCCCTCACAGCACCAGCAGGAACCTCTCCCTATAGCACTAGGAGATGATTTTAGAACAATAATCTGTCCCGCACAGCACCAGCAGGAACCTCTCCCAATAGAACTAGGAGATGATTTTAACACAGAAATCTGTCCCTCACAGGAGCAGCAGGAACCTCTCCCTCTAGCAGTATGTGATGATTTTAGAACAATATTCTGTCCCTGACAGCACCACCATGATCCTCTGCCTATAGCAGTAGGAGATGATTTTAGAACAATAATCTGTCCCTCACAGCACCAGCAGGAACCTCTCCTTATAGCACTAGGAGATGATTTTAGAACAATAATCTGTCCCTCACAGCACCAGCAGGAACCTCTCCATATAGCACTAGGAAATGATTTTAGAACAAAAATCTGTCCCTCACAGGAGCAGCAGGAACCTCTCCCTCTAGCAGTATGTGATTATTTTAGAACAATAATCTGTCCCTCACAGCACCAGCAGGAACCTCTTCCTCTAGCAGTATGTGATGATTCTAGAACAATAATCTGTCCCTCACAGGAGCAGGAGGAACCTCTCCCTCTAGCAGTATGTGATGATTTTAGAACAATAATCTGTCCCTCACAGCACCAGCAGGAACCTCTCCCTAAAGCTGTAGGAGATGATTTTAGAACAATAATCTGTCCCTCACAGCACCAGCAGGAACCTCTCCCTATAGCAGTAGGAGATGATTTTAGAACAATAATCTGTCTCTCACAGCACCAGCAGGAACCTCTCCCTCTAGCTGTATGTGATGATTTTAGAACAATAATCTGCCCCTAACAGCACCAGCAGGAACCTCTCCCTATAGCAGTAGGAGATGATTTTAGAACAATAATCTGTCCCTCACAGCACCAACAGGAACCTCTCCCTATAGCAGTAGGAGATTTTAGAATGATAATCTGTCAATCACAGCATCAAGAGGAACATCTCCCTATAGCACTAGGAGATGATTTTAGAACAATAATCTGTCACTCACAGCACCAGCAGAAACCTCTCCCTATAACACTAGGAGTTGATTTTAGAACAATAATATGTCCCTCACAGCACCAGCAGGAACCTCTCCCTATAGAACTAGGAGATGATTTTAGAACAAAAATCTGTCCCTCACAGGAGCAGCAGGAACCTCTCCCTCTAGCAGTATGTGATGATTTTAGAACAATAATCTGTCCCTCACAGCACCAGCAGGAACCTATCCCTATAGCACTAGGAGATAATTTTAGAAAAATAATCTGTCCCTCAAGGGAGCAGCAGGGACCTCTTCCTCTAGCAGTATGTGATGATTCTAGAACAATAATCTGTCCCTCACAGGAGTAGGAGGAACTTCTCCCTCTAGCAGTATGTGATGATTTTAGAATAATAATCTGTCCCTCACAGGGGCAGCAGGAACCTTTCCCTCTAGCAGTATGTGATGATCGTAGAATAATCTGTCCATCACAGCACCAGCAGGAACCTCTCCCTATAGCACAAGGAGATGATTTTAGAAAAATAATCTGTCCCTCACAGCACCAGCAGGAACCTCTCCCTATAGCACTAGGAGATGATTTTAGAACAATAATCTGTCCCGCACAGCACCAGCAGGAACCTCTCCCTTTAGCTGTATGTGATGATTTTAGAACAATAATCTGTCCCTAACAGCACCAGCAGGAACCTCTCGCTATAGCACTAGGAGATGATTTTAGAACAATAATCTGTCCCTCACAGCACCAGCAGAAACCTCTCCCTATAGCAGTAGGAGATGATTTTAGAACGATAATCTGTCAATCCTAGCACCAACAGGAACATCTCCCTATAGCACTAGGAGATGATTTAGAACAATAATCTGTCCCTCACAGCACCAGCAGAAACCCCTCCCTATAACACTAGGAGATGATTTTAGAACAATAATCTGTCCCTCACAGCACCAGCAGGAACCTCTTCCTCTAGAACTAGGAGATGATTTTATAACAAAAATCTGTCCCTCACAGAAACAGCAGGAACCTCTCCCTCTAGCAGTATGTGATGATTTTAGAACAATAATCTGTCCCTCACAGGAGCAGCAGGAGCCTTTCCCTCTAGCAGTATGTGATGATTGTAGAATAATCTGTCCCTCACAGCACCAGCAGGAACCTCTCCCTATAGCAGTATGTCATGATTTTAGACCAATAAGCTGTCCCTAAAAGCACCAGCAGGAACCTCTCCCTAAAGCACTAGGAGATGATTTTAGAACAATAATCTGTCCCTCACAGCACCAGCAGGAACCTCTCCATAAAGCACTAGGAGATGATTTTAGAACAATAATCTGTCCCTCCCAGGAGCAGCAGGAACCTCTCTCTCTAGCAGTATGTTATGATATTAGAACAATAATCTGCCCCTCACAGCACCAGCGGGAACCTCTCCCTATAGCACTAGGAGATGATTTTAGAACAATAATCTGTCCCCCACAGCATCAGCAGGAACCTCTCCCTATAGCAATAGGAGATGATTTTAGAACAATAATCTGTCCCTCCCAGCATCAGCAGGAACCTCTCCTTATAGCAATAGGAGATGATTTTAGAACAATAATTTGTCCCTAACAGCACCAGCAGGAACCTCTCACTATAGCAGTAGGAGATGATTTTAGAACAATAATCTGTCCCTCACAGCACCAGCAGGAACCTCTCCCTCTAGCAGTATGAGATGATTTTAGAACAATAATCTGTCCCGCACAGCACCAGCAGGAACCTCTCCCAATAGAACTAGGAGATGATTTTAACACAAAAATCTGTCCCTCACAGGAGCAGCAGGAACCTCTCCCTCTAGCAGTATGTGATGATTTTAGAACAATATTCTGTCCCTCACAGCACCACCATGATCCTCTGCCTATAGCAGTAGGAGATGATTTTAGAACAATAATCTGTCCCTCACAGCACCAGCAGGAACCTCTCCCTATAGCACTAGGAGATGATTTTAGAACAATAATCTGTCCCTCACAGCACCAGCAGGAACCTCTCCATATAGCACTAGGAAATGATTTTAGAACAAAAATCTGTCCCTCACAGGAGCAGCAGGAACCTCTCCCTCTAGCAGTATGTGATGATTTTAGAACAATAATCTGTCCCTCACAGCACCAGCAGGAACCTCTTCCTCTAGGAGTATGTGATGATTCTAGAACAATAATCTGTCCCTCACAGGAGCAGGAGGAACCTCTCCCTCTAGCAGTATGTGATGATTTTAGAACAATAATCTGTCCCTCACAGGAGCAGCAGGAACCTCTCACTCTAGCAGTATGTGATGATTTTAGAACAATAATCTGTCCCTCACAGCACCAGCAGGAACATCTTCCTCTAGCAGTATGTGATGATTCTAGAACAATAATCTGTCCCTCACAGCACCAGCAGGAACCTCTCCCTATAGCACAAGGAGATGATTTTAGAATAATAATCTGTCCCTCACAGCACCAGCAGGAACCTATCCTTCTAGCACTAGGAGATGATTTTAGAACAATAATCTGTCCCTCACAGCACCAGCAGGAACCTCTCCCTAAAGCTGTAGGAGATGATTTTAGAACAATAATCTGTTCCTCACAGCACCAGCAGGAACCTCTCCCTATAGCAGTAGGAGATGATTTTAGAACAATAATCTGTCCCTCACAGCACCAGCAGGTACCTATCCCTGTAGTACTAGGAGATGATTTTAGAACAATAATCTGTCCCTCACAGCACAAGCAGGAACCTCTCCCTATAGCACTAGGAGATGATTTTAGAACAATAATCTGTCCCTCACAGCACCAGCAGGAACCTCTCCCTATAGCAGTAGGAGATGATTTTAGAACAATAATCTGTCCCTCACAGCACCAGCAGGATTCTCTCCCTATAGCACTAGGAGATGATTTTAGAACAATAATCTGTCCCTCACAGCTCCAGCAGGAACCTCTCCCTATAGCCGTAGGAGATCCTTTTAGAACGATAATCTGTAAATCACAGCACAAACAGGAACATCTCCCTATAGCAGTAGGAGATTATTTTAGAACAATAATCTGTCCCTCGCAGTAGAAGCAGGAACCTCTCCCTCTAGCAGTAAGAGATGATTTTAGAACAATAATCTGTCCCTCACAGCACCAGCAGGAACCTCTCCCTATAGCACTAGGAGATGATTTTAGAACAATAATCTGTCCCTCACAGCACTAGTAAACTGTACCTAGTCCAGTATCAGATGGTTTTAGAATGCTAAGATTTCCCCTCACAGCACCGCCACAAATCTGTCTGTATTGCAGGATGAGATGATATTAGAACGGTAATCTGTCCCCCACAGCGCCGGCAGCATGCTCTCCCTACACTAGCCTGAGAGGATGTGACACGCGGCATACTTGACTCCAGCTCATATAGAGGCTGGGCCACATGATGCACTAGCCTATCACAGCCATGCCATTAGTAGGCATGGCTGTGATGGCTTCTAAGGGCAAACGTGTGAAACGCTTGTTGATTAGCTGCCTTGCAGCTATTCAACAGGCGCCAAAAATAGTCTGGGTCACATGATGCACTGGCCAATCACAGCCATGCCATTAGTAGGCATGGCTGTGATAGCTTCTAAGGGCAAACAAGTAAAGGGCTTGTTGATTGGCGGCCCTGCAGCTATAGAAAAGGCACGCGAAATACCCGAATACCGAACCCAGACTTTTTTTCAAATGTTCGGGGCACGGACGCCCCAAAGTCCGGTACGGACCCAAACTTTGCAGTCCGGGTTCACTCAACTCTACTTATATGCAAGTTATTGGCCATAAAAAGGATATGGGGGCCTGGGTACTGCCATAAGGGACATGTATCAATGCATTTTTTAAAAAAAAAGATTGTCTTTACAGGAGCAGTGGTTTTAATGATTCTTAACCATTTACCGACCGTGTAATGTAATTACACGGCCGCAAGGTTGATCCATCATTCTGGGAGGGTGTACTATAACGTCCTCCCAGAATCGCGCCCCCTGGGGCGGGCACCTGGGAGCATCCGTGACCACCGGGTCTGTGAGACCACGTACATCCCGAATCACGGTAAATGGACGCTCACAGCGGCCATTTACCATGTGATCGATCCATCAAATGACAGAGCGATCAGATGTAAACAAGCCGGCGGATATCCGGCTTGTCTCTCCCCTCTCCGCACCGATCGGTGCAGTGTGACAAGAGAGAGGGGAGAGCGTAGATGCAGCGGTGCTCTGGGCAGGATTTGAAGTGCCCAAAGCACCGCTATGTGTCATGCTGGGACTCCTCATCCACCCATCCAGCCTCATCCATGCAGCCTCATCCATGCTCATACATCCATGCTCACCCATCCGTCACCCTTGCATCTGTGCTCATTCATCCGTCACCCATGCATCCGTGCCCACCCATCCGTCACCCATGCATCCATGCTCACTCATCCATGACCCATGCATCCATGCTCACCCATCCGTCACCCATGCATCTGTGCTCACCCATCCGTCAGCCATGCATCCATGCTCACCCATCCGTGCCCACCCATCCGTCAACCATACATCCGTGCTCACCCATCCGTGCCCACCCATCCGTCACCCATGCATGCATGCTCACCTATGCATCTGTGCTCACTCATCTGTCACCCATGCATCCGTGCTTACTCATCTGTCACCCATGCATCCGTGGTCACCCATCCGTGCTCACTCATCCGTCACCCATGCATCCGTGCTCACCCATCCGTGCTCACTCATCCATCACCCATGCATCTGTGCTCACCCATCCAGCCATGCTCACCCATGCATCCATGCTCACCCATGCATCTGTGCTCATCAATCCAATCGCGCTCACACATGCAGCCTCATCCGTGCTCACCCATCCAGCCTCATCCGTGTTCACCCATGCATCCGTGTTCATCCATCCTTGCTCACCCATCCATCCATGCTCACCCATCCATCCGTGCTCACCCATGCATCAGTGCTCAGCCATGCATCCATGCTCCACCACCCATCTGTGCTCACCCATGCATGCATGCTCACCCATGCATCCATGCTCCGCCATCCATCTGTGCTAATCCATGCATCCGTGTTTACCCATCCAGCCATACTCACCCATGCATCTGTGCTCACCAATCAAGTCATGCTCACCCATGCAGCCTCATCCGTGCTCACCCATCCAGCCGTGCTCACCCATCCATTCGTGCTCACCCATCCATCCATGCTCAGCCATGCATCCATGCTCCACCATCCATCTGTACTCAGCCATCCATCCGTGCTCAGTCATCCCTATCCACGGCTTATCCACCCCATTCATGCTCATTTATGCCTCATTCATGCTTATCCATACCACATAATTTCTCATCCATGACACATCCATGCCACTACAGTACCCATCCATGCCACTACAGCACCCATCAGTGCCACTACAGTGCCCATCAGTGCCACCACAGTGCCTCACAATAATGTAATAGGTAGTCAAATTAGATTTGAAATTTATGCTCCTAGAATGCCTCATGGTGCACCCTGCATGTTGGGCCTCTGTATGTGGCCAGGCTGTGTAAAAGTATCACACATGGTGTATCGCCATACTTGGGATGAGAAGCAGAATATATTTTAGGGTGAAAATTTTGCTAGGTACAGGTTGTGTGTTAAAAATATTGTATAAATGGACAACCTTGTGTAAAAAAAATAGTATTTTCATTTTCTTTTGACATTTTCCAAAAACTTGTGGGAAAAATGAACCGTTCAAAAGACTCATTATGCCTCATAGAATATACGCTGGGGTGTTTACTTTCCAAAATGGGGTCATTTTTTAGGCATTTCCATTGCCCTGGTGCTCCAGGGCCTTCAAAAGTGCAAGAGGTAATCAGGAAATGATATGTGTAATTTATGTCCTTAGAACACCTGATGTTGCTCCCTGCATGTTAGGCCTCTGTATGTGGCCAGGCTGTGTAAAAGTCTCACACATGTGGTATTCTCATACTCAGGAGGAGTAGAAGAATCTGTTTTGGGGTGTAATGTGTGGTATGCATATGCTGGGTGTGAGAAATAATCTGTTAATATGACAATTTTGTGAAAAAAAAACAGAAAACAAAATCTTCATTTGCAAAGAATTGTGGGAAAAAATTACAACTTCAAAAAACTCGCCATGCCTCTTACTAAATATGTTGGACTGTCTTCCTTCCAAAAAGGGGTCATTTGGGGGGTATTTGTTCTTTCCTGGCTTGTTAGGGTCTCAAGAATTGAGATAGGCCATCCGTATATCAGGTGTGATCAATTTTAAGTGATTGGCAGCATAGATTGTAGACTCTATAACTTTCAAAAAGACCAAATAATGTCCACTAATTTGGGTTATTGTTACCAAATATATATAACAGTATAAATTTTGGCCAAAATTTATGAAGAAAAATTACTAATTTGCAAAATATTATAACAGAAACAAAGAAAAATGCATTTTTGTTACAACATTTTTGGTCTTTTTCTATTTATTGATCAAAAAATAAAAACCCCAATGTGGATTAAATACCACCAAAAGAAAGCTCTATTTGTGTGAAAAAAGGGACACAACTTTCGTATGGGTACAGTATAGTATGACTGAGTAATTGTCATTCAAAATGTGAGAGCACTGAAAGCTGAAAATTGGTCTGGTTAGGAAGGGGGTTTAAGTGCCCTGTGGTTAAAGTGAAACGTTAAAAATTCCTTTAAATATAGTGCCTGGGGGATTGCCATGGCTAGAAATGCAATTGGGGTGTTTTTCAAAGGGATTTCTCAAAGAATAAAGCATGGAGACATGGATGGATGGGTGAGCTTTCTTTGAATAATAAAAATGAATGAAATTGTGTTTTCAGTTTGTTGTGCTCAGATACAGTTTTAATTGATTTAATGATTCAGGCCTGTAAGTGAATGCTAGAATCTACTAGATGTGTATAGCACAGCATTGGTAAAAAATAAAAACTGAACCTTGCACTGGTGCTTGCCATGCACTGCAAAGTTTAAATGCTCATTTTTGTTAGCGGGAATAGAAAAAAGTAGTTAAAATTAACTTATTCCTTGTTCCTATAGGCTTCCTCCCAGCTGCACTACCGATTCCCCAGAATCACTTCTCTTTACCCCTTCATAGCCACAGGCACTACAATATTATCATCACATAAAATGCAAGGCAAGCAGTCCTGCATTGTAAGTTCGGATGCTGAGGACCCACCTGCATCTTGGAGCATTGAAGGGAAAAGGAGAGCATAGAGTTCTGGGGGGTTTAGGGATAAGGCATAAGCGTAAGTGTTTTTTCCCCTAGACAAAATGAGCATTTAACCTGTACACTGTGGAAGGAGTTCAGCTTTAATGCAGGCTAATAGTAACCAGAACCTCCATCCCTGTGCTGGGCTGGTCAGTTAGGGCAAAATTAACACTGTCCATAATTGGGTATTCTGCTTTAGCAAAGGTCATATGATTGCTTTAAAGATTCTGAGATTCTTTTTGTAAGAAACTTAGCAATGTTTGTACTTATAATGCTTTTGTGCAATTTTCAAGAGTGAAGAAAACCAATATAACAATTGTGGCTAATGTGAAAGAACTATCTGTCAGCTTGTTGTATTTCTGTATTTATGGTTAGTTCTTTGAAAGCAATAAAAACAGGGGGCAACCCGCGCTCACTTGTATGGAAAAGGTGATGTTCCGTAAAAGATTAAAAAATGGTATTATACAAGAAAAACAGATTTCGTAAAGATGTTTTTTTTAAAAGGGCAGCACGCATAAAACAATAGATCTAAAATTGTCCAACAGAATATATATGCGATATATGCAGCGCCAGAAATGTGGTGGGTAAATATCAGTTCATCACAAAATTTATGCACTTTAGGTACGAAGTTCACTACTTGACTATAAATGGGTGGTGTAAAGACCGCGACGTATATAGCGTATATATAAGACAACCTGTTAAAATCTAGATAACAAAATACGCACGACGGGAAAATTTTTTTTGTAGAAATGCTTTAGACAAAAAGAACATATTATGGTAAAAAATTAGAAAATGCCTTGTAGTGGAAAAGGTATGTTCACTCGCGCCCAACGGGGGACAAAAATAACGAAAGTTTCTTGATTGGTATTTATGTCTTTATGTTGTTCGACTGTCTATCAAGAAAGTGTAATCGGTGTTAACAATATAACCAAAAGAAGTGAGAACTTTTAACGT
>BLSH010427634.1:349691-361403 GCA_018402905.1 Glandirana rugosa | reverse complement strand
TGCGCATAGTTGTCATTAGCTGTTCTTTAATATGATAAAACTGCAAATGCAAAATAACATCCCTAGGAATTTGCTCAGACAGGAGAGTTGGTTTTGGCAGGCGGTGAATTCTATCAATAGTTATGTCCATGTCTGTAAGCTCTGGCATTAACCCTTTGAATAGATCTGAAGCATAGGTCCGGAAGTCTTCCTGCTGCACTGATTCTGGAATCCCCCTGATCTTTAAATTGTTCCTTCTGCTTCTGTCCTCCATGTCCGCTAGTTTAGCTTTTAGGGTTTCCATTGCACTCTCTTTGGAGTCATGAGCATCCACTAAGTCATTGATAGTTGATGCAAATTCCCCGATCTTGGATGCAACATGTTCCACTCTATTTTCCACTTCCCGTATTTCCCTATGGAACCTTTCGATGCATGAGACTATATCAGCCTGTAATGAGCTTCTGAGTGAATGCAACATGTCTTTCAGCACTGAGTCTATCACTGGAGTGTTTGAGATGGGGTATTCCTCTATTGAGGCTGGGAGTTCTCTCATTTCCTCTCCAGACTCAGTGCCTGTGCTGGGTGTCGGGCTGCATCCGCCGCCATCCGCCCTGAATTTTGTTTTAGCTGAGCTGGCGGATTGGGGTGTAGGAGGATAGGATCCAGAGCCACTTTTGGAGCCTGTATTGCTCCTTTTAAGTCCTGGATTATGTGCCTGGGCTGTGTGGGTATGTGCGGGAGTGGATGACGAACCAGCGACATCTTGCCTACCCCCATCCGCGGCCTGCGTGAAGTACATGGTCAGTTTCTGAGGCTTCCTATCCTCCTTGCGCTTCCTTGTCATTGTCCCCAGGTTCCTGGGGTTACGATCGCCCTGTGTGGATGAGTGGTGTCTGCTCCTGATGTCCACTGTGTGCCGCTGATCTGCCCTGGCTCACAGAGCTCCTGTCTCAAGCTGCCATCACGGTCCGCGGCCGGCCACTCCCCCACGTGTTGAGTTATTTTGAGGGGACAGCAAATGTACACTGTTATGCAAGCTGTACATTCACTACTTTACATTGTAGCAAAGTGTATTTTCGCATGAAAAGATATAATAAAATATTTACAAACATCTAAACACACATATATATATATAGAGGTGTATTTCATGATGAAAAGTTATATATGTATGAATAGATAACCCTTAGGGGTATAAGGCCAATATGATACATGCATAATATACAAATTGAGAATTAATCACTATAGGTACCACACAACACAAAGAAATGACATACAAGCTGACAAAGACAATCATTATCAAACAACGGAGTCTAAAACCAGTGGAATAGACCTAATCTAGCAGACCCCAAGGGCCTGTAGATGAGGGAAAATGAAAACCAACAAAAAAACATAACTTATGTATCAATAATAGTGTGGGTATCCAGTTCCTCTTTCAACCCATGTGGAGTCAACAAGTGGAATTTATAAATCCACATGGTCTCTCTCTTTTGAGGGGACAGCAAATGTACACTGTTATGCAAGCTGTACATTCACTACTTTACATTGTAGCAAAGTGTATTTTCGCATGAAAAGATATAATAAAATATTTACAAACATCTAAACACACATATATATATAGAGGTGTATTTCATGATGAAAAGTTATATATGTATGAATAGATAGCCCTTAGGGGTATAAGGCCAATATGATACATGCATAATATACAAATTGAGAATTAATCACTATAGGTACCACACAACACAAAGAAATGACATACAAGCTGACAAAGACAATCATTATCAAACAACGGAGTCTAAAACCAGTGGAATAGACCTAATCTAGCAGACCCCAAGGGCCTGTAGATGAGGGAAAATGAAAACCAACAAAAAAACATAACTTATGTATCAATAATAGTGTGGGTATCCAGTTCCTCTTTCAACCCATGTGGAGTCAACAAGTGGAATTTATAAATCCACATGGTCTCTCTCTTACAGAGCAGTGAGTACCTTTTGTTGTCAGTTAGAGACCCCTTAGATATGTTCTCAATAGCTAGTACTGTTAAAAATGTGAAGTCCTTTTAGTGATGGCGGGCGAAGTGACGAGGCACACTGTTTGTCGAGACCTTTCGTGATGGCTCAACGGTGTTCCCCAACCCTAGTGCACAGTGTACATATGGTTCTCCCCACATAAAGAAGATTACATGGACATTTGAGAACCTACACTACAAACTGGGTTGAGCAAGTTATAAACTGTCGGATTTGGTAAACCTTACCCGACCTATCCTTAACTGAGGGTTCACCATGAAGAATAAAATGACAGGTAAGGCAGCCCCTTTTACTACACTGAAAAATTCCAACCTGGTCTTCAAAATAACAAAATGTATATATTTAACTGGTTCCCAACCAAGTACCACATATTTACTGTAGCAGTGAGGCTCTATTCCGCGAACTGCAGTATATAAGCAGCGATTGCGGCCCCCAGCGCGGTCATGGCGGTCCAATTCGCTACAGGACCGTTCAATCCACAAGAATAGACCAATGATTTTTGATCTATTCCTGTTGATCGGTCCTAGGGAATGGGATGCCTCCCCTGTCTGTGGAATGTAAACACAGACAGGGGAAGTGATGTAATCTCTCCTCTCTGCATCCTTTAACGTTGCAGAGAGGAGAGAGAGACATCAAAACGTGAGTTGCACAACACTACACTGACACCAGTACATGTAGGCACACTTTTAACCCTTTGATCACCCCCTGATCGCCCCCAGTTAACCCCTTAACTCCTCTCACCCCCTGTCACTGTGTCACTGAGTGCAGCGATCAGATCATTCACTGATCGCTGTACTTGTGACCCTTGTGACACTAATCAGTGTTAGGGTAGGTAGTATTAGTAGGCCTAGGTAGGTGTAAATACCCCCCTAATAAAGTTTTTAACCCCTTGATTTCCACCTGTCATCTGTGATCACTATGTAAGTGTCACGGGTGACGCTAGCTAGCTAGATAGTTTTTTTTCCCCATCAGATTACCCACCGTATATATATTATATAGACCTTTTATAGATTTCAACCCCCGATCACCCGGCGGTGACCTCAGTTTGGTTTTAGTGTGTGTTAGGGTCAGCGTAAACACCAGGCAGGGCCAGTTAGTTAGGTACTCTGACACGCATGCACAAACATTAGATAGGTGTTAGATACTATTGCAGTATCTGGTCAGATCAATATCTGATCTGATCAGATCTATATTAGCGTCCTCACTAGATTAGTGTTCTAAAAAATGCGGTGTTAGTGGGATCAGCCCAGATACCTGCTAGCATCTGCGTTTAGCCTCTCCACCCAGCCCAGCCCACCCACGTGCAGGATCAATAGATCACTGGCACCTACCAAACACAGAACACATATCTGCAGCGTTTGCAGAGATCACACCCGATCCCTGAAAAATCTGACAGTGATTTTGGTAGCGACTTGAAATAGGCTCTGACAACCAGGTGCGCTTTTTTGCCTGTGAGTCACACTAGTGTACATATATATTTAGAAGCCAACATGTCAAATCTGAGGTACGCTAGTGAAGAGGCCTATGCGTTTTTGAGCATGACAGATGAGAGCGATGGGGAAGCCTCACTGTCAGATTCAGGCTCATCATACAATCCTGTAGGCAACAGTGGCTCCATGACAGATAGCTCTGACGACGGAGGGGTCCTTGCTAAGGTCAGGCTACCAGATCCCGTTCTGCTGTTGCTGAGGTGCATGAACCGCAGGGCTCTCATATGGAGCAGAGAACCAGTACTATCGCCGCTACTCTTTCTGGTGACATGACAAGCACCAGCGTCCTATTCATCCTGGTCATACAACCAGCACTGCAGTAACACTTGGTGTTGTGGCAAGTCCCATAAGTGCACTTCAAGCTGGTATGGCTAGCACAAGTAGTGCCCCCCAGCCCCAAAAGAAGGCAAAGACAGGCCCGCGGAGCCCATAGTGCCCTTCCTGACGTGCTTGCAAACCCTGGTTGGCAACCCACCACTGATGCAGCGCCCGTACTTCCCCTATTCACTAGCCAACCCGGAATCATGGTGAATACAGTTGACTTTAGAACCATTGATTTTTATTCACTGTTTTTCACCGAAGATCTCTGTAGATCTATTGTGGACCAAACCAATTTATATGCTGGTCAATACATCGCTGCTAATCCCCATTTGTCACTTGCCAGAGATTGGAACCAATTGCGGTTTCTGAATTTAAGACCTTTCTGGGCCTTACCCTCAACATGGGAATGCATAAAGAACCTGAATAGCGGTTATATTGGTCCACTGACTCAATTCAACGTATGTATGTCTCTGCTTGCATGGCCAGGACATGATACGAGTAGATCCTGCGGTTCATGCATTTCAACGACAATGAACTCTGTCGTCCATGTGGGGACCCTAAATATGACCAGCTCTACAAAATTCGGCCCATCTTAAACCACTTCAATCAGCAGTTCACAGCACTTTTTATTCCCAACCAAGTTGTGTGCATGGACGAGTACCTGATTAAATTTGCTGGCTTTCAAACAGTACATCCCCAGCAAGCGTGCCAGTTACGCGGTCAAGTTGTATATGTTCTGTGACAGGGCCACAGGCTATACATGTAGTTTTATGGTTTATGAGGGCAAAGATAGTCACGTAGAGCTGTAAGGATGCCCAGACTACATGGGGAGTGCTGGCAAAATTGTGTGGAGCTTGGTGTCACACTTATTCGGAAAGGGGTACCATTTGTATGTGGACAATTACTACACAAGCATGCCACTTTTTAGTCACTTGTTTGATCACCAAATTGGTGCATGATAAAGAAAAGGAAAGTTTGGGACTTTAGATGAGGCAAGACGGCTGGTGGGTATGAAGTACAAAGTATATTTATTGATCAGCAGTACAAAAGTAAAAGCAATACATAGTCCATAGTACATAGTAAACAGTGTTCCACATGAAATGGTTATACAGACATTGAGAAAGCTTTGGTACATCCCCGACATGGTTTGACCCATAGGGTACAGTAGAGTATATGCAGTGTAATTATCTGGTGGTGGGCTCTACGCGTTTCGTGGCCTGTGCCACTCGTCAGGAGCCAATAGAACATGCATCAAGTATATCTGTAAGAGTAAAAAATGTTACCATAAAAATTGAGAGTCAAACCATAAAACCAGGGAAAGGGCTGAAAAATTAAGAAAACATTGGGGGCACCTAACCTGACATCCTTGGTGCTCGGAGCAAGGGCCCGGGGTCCAGCAAACACCCCACCCCGGGAGCTGAGGGGGCGAATGACCACAGCCTACAGAACAGCACAAAAAAGGGGGGTTAGGAAGGTGAGAGTGACCTCGGGAAGGAAATGAGAAACAAGCCAGGTGCTGAATAAATGAAGAGGTGAAGAAAGTAGACCGTGAACCAAAAAGTGAGTAGCAGTGGGAAGTGGACTGGGTACTTGGAGATGGACAGCACCAGGATGGAAAGGAAGTGGAAACACATGGTGGTGCCCAAAAGAGGGGGACGCCCTAGGGCGAACCTACCGTGAGTGAAGGAGGGTCCATAAGCTGGGGAGGAAAGTGCTGAGTGCCAAAGGGTGAAGGAGGGAATGGAAAGAGCAAAGGCCCTTTATGTGCCAGCATGGAGCCGCGGGACCACCCCCAACGTCACGTAGGCATCCAAAGGGAGGAGTGCCACCAACACCCGGGCGGCCAAGCGTCGCTCCACAGTGCGGTGGACATCACCTCACTGGAACCTCCAGGACTGAACCAGCGTGCTGGGACGCGGCGTCAAACAGACGCCGCCTTACCAGCCGTGGAGCGTGACGCCGATGCGTGGTCAGAGGCTCCGCCCCCACCCCCAGGCGCCCAGACCGGGTGGGGGAGGAGGGGGGCCCCAAGCACGCATCGCAGCTCCCAGAAGTGGCGGGGACTCCGAGACACCGGGACCCCCGGCGCACGGAGGACAGGAGAGCATCGCCCCAAGACCCAAGGACGCCAAGGGGGACCCCAATTAGGTACTGGATGATAGGTTTAAGTAAAAAATGCTCAAGTAACAATGCCCCCAAAAACGTAACTGGCTCAATGAGCATAGTAGGCTCGTTTGTGCATGAATATGCATGAGCGCAGGGGGGTGAGAAGTATAGGTCAGCCGACCGTCTCCATCCCTGGTTGCAAACTGCAAATTTTAAAAAGCCATGAACCACATGGATGGGACTTTATATGAGGTCTGACCCAGTGAGGAACAGCACCTCCATCCCTGAAAAATCATAATAAAGAAAAGGAAGGTTTGGGACTTTAGATGAGGCAAGACAGCTGGTGGGTATGAAGTACAAAGTATATTTATTGATCAGCAGTACAACAGTATAAGCAATACATAGTCCATAGTACATAGTAAACAGTGTTCCACATGAAATGGTTATACAGACATTGAGAAAGCTTTGGTACATCCCCGACATGGTTTGACAAATTGGTGCATGTGGCACCGTGTGATCTAATAGCTGGGGCTTCCCCAAACGGCTGATAGAATCCCAACTTAGGCGGGGGGAGAGAGCCTGCTTGAGATGTAGTAATTTGCTGCGGTTGAAAGGGTCTTGTAAAAATCCCCCTTAATGTCTACATTGCTCTAAAGATGGATTGCTCCTTTAAGTGTATTATTTTATTTAAGATGTAAGATTTGAAGGATTATTGCATAACAACATGAGTTTATGACTGAAACTAAAAAAAATTAACTTGCAAAATGTTCCAGACACTAGCTGTCTGAGTTTAGGAGGGGTAGTTTCAATATTCTAAGTGACACAATTGTTCTGCCCAGATATAAAGACTTGATTATTATATAAATGTGTACACTTATAATTGGCTAATTGAATAAGTAAAGGAAACATGTCATTTGGACATAAACCCCTTATTGATTAGAGATAATTACTGATGCCCACCTTATCCTGTGTATAAAAGAGCCTGTACCAGGTAGAATAAACAGACATTGTGTGTGCAATACATTTGTGTGTTGTATTACTGCATACACTGTTTCCTGCATGCACACCTGGGTGTGGTCAATAGTATGATGCTGAAAAATAAGGTATGAAATTAGATGATAAAAAGGTGATAGTCAGGACTAGTGTCATGTACCTGGTGGTAGAGTCTGAACAACATCTCTTACTATCCCAACTCGCGGACCCCTGGAAGTGGGAACAGGGAGTCCGTGAATACAGGGTGGCAGGAGGGCTTGACAAGGTGGTTGGTGCAGGTGCAAGAGTCTTGCTGCAGGAATGGTGTAGGTCACCGTTGGGCACTAGATGTCACCGGCAGAGGGGCCAGGAGCCCATGCAGTAGGCAAAGGGATGGTCAGAGGCAGGCCGGGTTAGTCAGGAGGCTGGCAGTGCAGTACTGAAGGAGCAGGTGAAGAGTAGTCGGGGTCACAAGCTGGGTTGTCAGGAGGCAGACAGCGAGGTACAGAGCAGCAGGCAGAGAGTAGTCGGGGTCACAAGCTGGGATCGGTGCAGGCAGATAGTTGGTAAGTCACAGACAAGCTGGGTCACAGGAAACAGGAAATCAGGTAAAAAGTTTGCTCAGGAACACGGTTACGCTGTAGACAGGACAGCATTGATTGTAGGGTGCTGCTGGTTTAAACAGGCTGTTTGGCGCCATTGACAGCGCACGCATCTACATGCGCCCACGCACAGTCCTCAGGGCAACAGTTCTTTCCTGACATTGCCCCCCCAAGGGGCAGCCTCAGATCAATCAAAACTGGATTATTTCTCCCGAATGCTCGAACAAGATCTCCCGCATGCAAGTTACTCTCCGGCTTCCAGGAGTTTTCCTCCGGCCCGTACCCTTTCCACTTGACCAAGTATTGAACAAGACTTCCTCTTTTCCTACAGTTTAAGATGGATTACACTTCAAACTCCTCTTCACCGACTACTAATACTGGTTGCGGAGGGCCTGTCCTCCGTTCTGGAAAAGGGTTAGGAACTGCAGGTTTGAGAAGAGTCACCTGGAACATGGGATGTACCCAAAGAGAATTGGGTAACTCCAGTTCATAGGCTATCCTATTGATTCTTCTCTTGATTGAAAAAGGGCCAATGAACCTGGGACCCAGCTTCCTCGATGGGCAAGCCATCTTGAGATTTGCAGTGGACAACCAGACCTGCTCCCCGGGTTCAAGATTCAACTCTCCTTGTCTCTTTTGGTCAAAGATTCTTTTATTGTATTCCTGAGTCTTTTGCATTGTCTCTTGAAGCAGCCTGTTGTTAGTGTCCCAGAATTTTATTGTCGCATCTACTGCAGGTACCACAGCCTCCGGGAGAGTGCAAGACAGAAAGGATGGGTGGAAGCCGTAATTTGCGAAAAACGGAGATTGCATGGTGGCAGAGTGAATAGAGTTGTTGTAACAAACTCAGCAAGTGGCAAAAACGGAAACCAGTGCACTGCACACCCCAGTCCGAGACGATGTTCGCTGGGACCCCGTGTAATCTTACAATTTCTTTTATAAACATCTCAGCAGTTTCGGGGGCCGAGGGTGTGCCCTTCTTGGGTAAAAAGTGGGCCATCTTGCTCAATCGATCGACCACTTCAAAGATGGTAGAGTACCCTTGAGATGAGGGTTGCTTTACAATAAAATCCATGGCGATCATTTTCCACGGTCTTTCTGGTACTGGAAGCGGGTTCAGAAGACCCCAGGCTCTGGTTTTGCTGCTCTTATTTTGTATACAGGTCGTGCAAGACCCCACATACTCTCTACAGTCTTTTTTGAGCTGAGGCCACCAGAAGGTACGCTGCCGGAGGTCGACAGTCTTATGAGCCCCGAAGTGCCCTGCCAGTTTATGGTCATGGCATTGCTCGAGTACCGCTGTGCGTAGTTCCTCGGGCACAAAAATTTTGTTGTTGTGCCAGAGTAGCCCCTCTTTGGCCTGTAAAGTGGTGTCCAAGAGGTTGGTGTTCCCAGTTGAAGCCCGCCTGATTCATGCCAATATATTTTCCTGCATCAGTAGAAAGTTTCCGGAGGGAAGTATTGTGTCGGAAGGTATAGGATCTCCGGGTATGCTGAACATGCGCGAAATCGCATCAGGTTTTGTGTTTTTTGACCCTGGCCTGTTCATGATGTGTAGGGAGAACCTAGAAAAGAAGAGTGCTCACCTGGCCTTCCAGGGCTTCAGTCTTTTAGCTGCTCGCAAGTATTTGAGGTTCTTGTGGTCGGTATAGACCAAGATCGGGTGTGTAGCTCCTTCCAGGAGGTAGCACCATTCCTCAAGTGCTGACTTGATGGCCAGAAGCTCTCTGTCCCCCACGTCATAATTCCTTTCGGGTACAGTTAATTTGTGGGAGAAGAAGGCCACAGGGTGGAGCAGTGCCTTTTGTACCTTGCCTTTGAGAAAGCACTGCTGCCGTTTCCGAAGTGTCCACCTCGAGGACGTAGGGAGGAGTCGGGTCAGGGTGTTTTAGAACTGGTGCAGAAGTAAACACCTTCTGGAGGGTCTCAAAAGCTACCGGTGCCACTGGAGTCCAGCAAAACTGGTTATTCTGTTTGGTCAACTGCGTGATGGGTGACACAATGGCAGAAAACCCCTTAATAAATTTCCGGTAGAAGTTAGCAAATCCGATGAACCGCTGGACTCCTTTCTTGTCGGTCGGCACTGGACACTCCAGGATGGCTGAGACCTTCTGGGGGTCCATCTCAATGCCAGAGAGAGAGATGACCAACCCCAGGAACTGAATGCTCTGGCATTCAAACACACATTTTTCAGGCTTGGCATAAAGCCCATGCTGACGGAGTCGGGATAGAACACACTTGACATGATGGCGGTGCTCCTCCAAGGTTGGGGAGAAAATGAGGATGTCATTCAAGTACAGAATAACAAATAGGTCTAGGTAGTCTCTGAAAATATTGTTAACAAAGGGCTGGAATGTAGCGGGGGCATTACAGAGCCCAAAGGGCATCACCAAGTATTCAAAATGGCCGAACTGGGTACGAAAAATGGTCTTCCATTCGTCACCCTCCCGGACCAATTTATAGGCTCCACGCAGGTCCAGCTTGGTGAATATAGTGGCCGTGCCCAGCCTCTGAAATAATTTGGGTACCAGCGGAAGCAGGTACAAATTTTATATTGTGATGTTGTTTAGTTCCCGATAATCTATACAGGGCCGTAGGGAGTGATCTTTTTTTTCCACAAAGAAGATGCCCACTCCTGTGGGTGACGTGGATGGCTGGATGAATCCCTTTTTTAAGTTTTCATCAAGGTAGGTTTTGAGAGCGTTTAGCTCCAGTTCTGTTAAAGGGAACATTCTTCCGAAAGGGATTTCAGCCCCAGGGAGGAGCTCGATGAGACAATCATAGTGCCTATGAGGAGGGAGGAGCTCAGCTCCCTTTTTGTTCAAAGTATGGTATTCCGGGGGAACAGACTGGCAGGTATCGGGTTCAGGGTCAGAGTCCAGATATAATAAAGTAGGGGTTGCATCAGGCACTTCTGGCAGATAGTGTTGGAGGCAGTAAGAGGATTGGAATTGCATTCTTCCTGTAACCCAGTCAATGCTGGGATTGTGTGCCCGCAGCCATGGCAGACCAAGAATAATGGGGAACAGAGGTGATCCAATTGCATCCAGGTGGAGAAGTTCTTGGTGGCCATCGGCCATAGTGGCCGGCAATGGAACAGTTTCATGGGTGACCTGACCAGATTATAGAGCCGTTCCGTCAGCAAGATGTACCATCATACCTTGGACCTTAGGTTGCAGCGGAATCTGGTGCTTAGTGGCAAATAATACGTCTATGAAGCAACTACATGCTCCAGAATCCACAATAGCGGAGACTGTAATATTCCCTCCAGGAAGTTGTAGTGAGAGAGACACTTCTATGTGAGACAGGTTGCTGGGCGGGATTGGCACTGCAGCTGTGACAATGGTGAAGCATTTGCATTGCTTTGCCAGGCAGGACCTCACATAATGTCCGGCTTCGCCACAATATAAACAAAGGTCGCTACCCCGCTGGTGTTGCCGCTCCTCAGGTGTGACCAAAGGACAAGGCAATGCCTGGGCAGACCGGACTTCCCCCATGCGCTCCCTTAGATGACGGTCTATTTGAATGGTCAAGTCTTTGAGACTGTCTAGGGAGTGGGGAACACCCACTCAAGCAAGTTCGTCTTTGAGGGGCTTGGAGAGTCCAATATAAAACCGGTGCCATAGGGCGGCCTCGTTCCAGCCTGTGTCAGAACTCCAGCGCCTGAACTTGGAGACATGGTTTTCTGCGGCCCACGTCCCTGTTGTAAGGCGTGCAGCGCCGCTTTTGCGGTGGCAGTCTGGTGCAGGTCCACATAGAGCAGGGACATAGCCTGGAAAAATGAGGTGAGGTTATTTAGAGATGTTGCCTTCCATTCCAGGAGGCGATGTGCCCAGGATTGCGGTTCTCCCAGTAATAGGGATATCACAAAGCCTACCTTAGTGGATTCGAGAGCGAACGTGTGGTCCCCCGAGAACCTCCTCTTGGCGTTAGGACCCGTGTAGCGGAGGACCTTACCTTCCGTTGTAGAGATTTATTGGAGTGGAGTAAAAAGGTCCGATACAGGGACGAGATACACCTGGACGTGGTCTGACGGTGGCGTTTTCGCCGCGACGTGCGGAATGTTGTCCCTGCACCCGGCGTCTTTTGGTACAGAGGTTCAAGTCCGCGACCTCAAGACTGTGTCCGACCTTGCTCCGGCGGGATACCGTGGCCAAAATATAACCTGAGAGGTTCGGGGAGTTTCTGCTTGAACGAACTCACCCACAAGGGGTGAGG
>BLSH010427634.1:291385-302096 GCA_018402905.1 Glandirana rugosa | reverse complement strand
TACTGGGGATAGAATGTGTGCGAATTGTTTGTAATAGTTGGCAGAAAAACCATCTGGGCCGGGGCGCTTGTGAGGTTTAAGTAGTTTGATGGCTTGTAACACTTCGGTTTCTGTAATAGGGGAGTCGAGTGAGTCTTGTTGGGTTTTAGACAAGGTAGGGAGGGAAATGTTTGAGAACATTTCTGACAGGATGGAGTTGTCCGGGGAGGTGGAATGTGAGTAAAGTTGGGACAATTTGGCCCGGAAAATTTCCAAAATTTTAACCGGATTGCTGGTATACGTGTGGTTGCTAGTCTTGAGGCGAATGGTATGGTGAGGATTATTGACTGCTTTTAGCGCTCGTGCCATAGGTGTGTCTGGCTTGTTTGCTGTGATGTATTGTTTGTGTCGGTATCTGCGTAAGGATTTAGCGGCTGAATCTGTTAGAAATAGATCAAGGTCAAGTGTGGCCTTGTCCAGTCGTTTTTTATTAGCGTCTGTAGGGGTGTTTTGGAAGGCATTGTGCGATGTTGAGAATTCCGCTTCTAGTTTCTGATAAAGTTTTTTACGTTCTTTTTTAAGAACGGTAGCTTGTTGAATTCGTTTACCCCTGAGAACAGGTTTATGTGCCTCCCAAAGGGTAACAGCTGAGACATCCCCTGTAGAGTTAGTATCGAAGTATTCTTTAAGTGCAGTTTCTATGGTGAGGCAGTGTGACGGGTGTGACAACGTGGTATCATTGATATACCATGTGGTATCGTGTGATTGCGGTATTAGGGTCGCCAATGAGAGGTGGACTGCTGAATGATCAGTCCAGGTATAAGGGGTCAAAGTGGATGTGAGAATCTCCGGTGTCATACCGGCTGGGATAAGGATATGGTCAATACGGGAAAACATCTTATGTGGGTAAGAGTAATGCGTGAATTTTTTGCTAGTGGGATTGGTTTCTCGCCACGCGTCTATATAAGAGTGTCTCGAGAGTAAGTGTTGTAGTGAGGTCAGGGATGTGGGAGAGTTAGGAGAGGGTGGTGATTTATCAAGAAATGAATTGATCACTTGGTTAGAGTCTCCGCATATGATGACTGTGCCGATTTTATGGCAATCTATCACTTTGAAGAGGTGGGACATGAAAGCGGTATAGAACGGTGGAAGGCTATAAGTGTACCTCTGGTTTTGGAGTCGGCCGTAGCTGCATAGAATAAGGGGTATGTCGAGCTTAGGTATTTGGGAGTGTGTGCACGAGAGAAGTGGGTCTCCTGGAAGCATGCTATATGGACTTTAGCGGCTGCTAGGGCTCGTAGGGCTTTAGACCTTTTATGTGGAATGTTTAGTCCCTGTACATTAAGGGAGCATACGTTTAAAGGGGCCATAACACTCGAGAGGAGGCAGTAGCACTGTACCTGTTCCTAGGGTCCGTCTCCATCGCCACCATCGGTCCGGGGGGAGGGGGAGGTAAGTATAGAGAGCAGTGGAGAGAAGAGAAAGAAAAAAGATTAGACTCATGTGTAATAAACATTATTAAAGTTATAATTAGCAAAATATGAGATGGGGGGTACATCAGAGGGCAGTCACTCTGCTCTCCGTATGCACCACGTGTGCGTCCGGGGGGCCACATAAGTTGTGGGTCACCGGAGGCTACCATTGGGGGTGCAAGAACGTCTGTGGAGCGGACATCTCCAGAGCAATGCGAACATTATAATAGAGAACTGTAACAGTAACAGTAACGGTAATTAGGGTCCTCACTGTCTCGGACCATAACCTGTAACAAAGGAAGTACTTAACCGGAAAATAAAAGATAAACATAACAGCTTAAGAGATAAATCGAGTATGCCAGTTGAGTGAGTCACCCTATTGAAGAAACACTCAGTCTCAAGATATTGATCCCCAGAGGGGAATGTTCTGACATAGCAGGATTCAGTACCAGATGAGGCAGGGAATGAGGTTGCATGGCTACAACGCCGGGTATAGATTGAAGAGAAGTGGCATGAATAGTTCAGGAAGCCGGGTAGACATAGGTTTCAGTACGTTGGGTTGGCAGATATATCAGTTATTCAATAATGAGCCATGTAACCTCGTATCCATATCTTAAGTATGCTTAAGGAGAGATGTGGGGTACAGGAAAAAGGATGTCTCTGAGTCCACTATTGCCTTCGGGTATTGAGTGCAAGGAATGGGACATACCTAACGGATAAAGAAAAAGTGTCAGCGTAGGTAGAGGTCCGGCAATGTTAGGTGGACTGAAGAGGTTGGAAGACATCAAGGTTGAAGATCATTGGTCATTTATAGTTCCTCTGTGGATGGTCAGTCCATGGAATCCTCATTATTCACTGTAGGGGGCTCAAATCGACCACGTTTGTAGGTGGAGGTGTTGGATTTGGGGTTATTTTTGTGTGAAGTGAGAGAGTCCTTCATGGGGGAGCTAGAAGCTGAGCGTCTATGGGAATGCTCTTTCGTGGGGCTTCGTTCCATTAAATTCAGATCAAGCAGGGCATCACACAATTCAGCAGCTGTGCGGCAAACATATTTAGTTTCCAGGTATGTAAAGCGGACAGAAAAAGGGAATCCCCAGTGGTAAGTAATGTGATGCTGTTGTAAGATTAACAAAAGGGGTTTTAGCGTGCGTCTCTTGGCTATGGTTATCGGAGAAAGATCCGCAAATATCTGGTAATTATACCCCTGAAACGATAGGGATTGTTTACCTCTGGTTGCTGAGAGGATCTGTTCTTTGGTACGGTAGTAATGGAACTTAGCAATTATGTCCCTAGGGGGACCGTGTTCTTTACGTGGAGCCAGGGCTCTGTGCACCCTGTCCATTTCTAGCCTTTCGACCGGTATACCTGGCTGCAGCTCCTGACAGAGAGCGATCATGGTAGCTTGAAGGTCAATCACCGATTCAGGTATTCCCCTGATCCTCAAATTGGATCGGCGGGCCCTATTCTCAAAGTCCTCCAGGCGGGCCTGTAAGCCTGAGTTTTCTTCCTTAAGTGTCTCAATTTCCGTTAATCCTAACTGGGTATTACATTCCAAATCATCGACTCTCACCTCTAATTCAGCTGTCCTACTGCCGAGGTCTCTGATCTCTTTGGTCAGTTGGTCGGTGATACGATCGGAGGTCAGCTTTAAGGCCTTATGTAGCATCGCTTCAAACTTAGCGAAAACGTCTGTCTGTGGGTCAATCTGCGCCTCCCAGTCATCATGGTCTGACTCACCCTGGTGTGGAGGTTGAGAGCGGTGTGATTTTTGAGATGCTCTAGGCGAGCGCGGTGATCCGACCTGTGAGGCTGTTGCCGCCGCCATCTTTAGGGTAGGCCTCGTCAGGGCGTCTCGGATGTTCCGAGACTTCACCTTCGGTTTGGCTCCTATAGGGACCATGGATGTGTGCCCCTGGTGTTCCGCTGTCGTGGGCTGTGCTTGGTGAGGAAATTAGAGGAACCCGCTGGTGGATTGTTCGCTGGAGAAGTCCGCTCAGGACCGGAGCCTTATGCCAGCACGTCTGCTCGCATCGGCTTCGCGCATGCGCCCCTCTCCCGGCTAATTTATACTTTTCACACACAGTTTGTAGATGATTGTAGATTCTACAATCATCTTCAAACTGTGTGTGAAAAGTATAAATTAGCTGGAAGAAGCCATATCACTGTTCTTAGAACAGTGATATGGCTTCTCCCGGCTAATTTATAGTTTTCACACACAGTTTGAAGATGATTGTAGAACAGTGATATGGCTTCTCCTGGCTAATTTATACTTTTCCCACACAGTTTGAAGATGATTTTAGAACACTGCTATGGCTTCTCCCGCTAATTTATACTTTTCTCACACAGTTTGAAGATGGTCCACATCCACCTCCATTTTCGATTTTTTTATGTGATTTTTTTTTTATTATTTTAAGGTATTTCCCTATTCCCATTTCTTTGTAGGGCACTTGTCCGACCCTTACCCCCATTTTCCTTCCTTTTGCAGACCTCTAGGACTTTCCAGGACTATGTTACATCCATTTTTGTGCCTAAAAGTTCGGGTCCCCATTGATTTCAATGGGGTTCGGGGTCCGGGTCAATGTTCGGGTCCTGTCCGGACCCGAACCCGGACTTTGTCCCGAAGTTCGGGCGAACCAGCAGAACCCGAACTTCCAGAGGTTCGATCAACTCTAGTCATTACCAAAAATCTGAGAATAAAATTACTTTCCTGGAGCTCATCATGTCATCCTACGTATGGGTCAGGTCCTCCCCTCTGACCCCCATAGGACAACCCACTAAATGAATAAAAGGAGGGCCTCCCTATACCCCTACATTCCTTTTTTGTCCTCGCTCCAGAGACAACACCACTATGATCCTACGATGAAGTGAAAAGTATTGAAGATTCCTACCTCTCCCGCCTGGTTTAGCCTCGCCAGGTGGAGGGCTCCTGGACAGAGGTAAACCCTCTCCTGTAGGAGCACCCTGTGTTAGATCTGTTATTAGCAGGGGCATGGCGTGGTTCTGCATTCTCTGTACAGGCTAATTTTACCTTTTTTGTCTGTAATGCATATTCCTTTGTTCAGTGATGTTTCTCTAGATTGTACAAATCCCAATATGGCAGCTGGGATTGTCTGAGTTCCACAGCAGTTGCTGTGGAATGTGGGCACCTGGCTGGCTGCATGTTGGCTATTGGGGTGGGGGACTGGCCTTGCACTGTGCAGTTCTTGTTCGGCTTTCCTTTAGGTTACCAAAACCATGCAGTGTGATATCAAACATAACCCATTTAATTTGTGTGCTATCAGGCACACCCTTGCACTGCATGGTGGAAGGTGGATCTGGGAGAGGTTGGAGAGTTGTGTAGTGTATGGCCAGCCTCTCTCTACTTTTGGAAAAAAAATAAAAAATGATGTACTAGCTATAGTTAATCTATGTACTTTACAGAAAATGAGAGATAAGAATACCGTGCTTACCCAAACGTATATGTTATAGCTGCCAGCACGACAATCACCAGAATTGGAAAAAACGTTGAAAACTAAATGTGCGGCGCTTATGGTATAGGAATCAATTTACATAGATACAGTCCTAATTCTAAGAAATGTGCATGGAATGCATTAATATCTGTCAAAAGATATACAATAAATGTCCACCATAAAAGTCTCTATTGGGGTTATTATGATGCGAAGATTCCTTCTCTGAATAACACTTTATGTGCTCGGTGCTCAAAGTGACAAACGGTGGAATGGTATCCAGTAATAGTGAGTGGGTGCACTTACCGGAAGCTGGTAAGGCACCAGCGGTAGATGTGCACAAAGGTGCTCCATAGCGTAATCCAGTATGTAAAAAATGTATTGACAATGTAGTTCGATACACTTACGTTTAAAAGGTTAAAATTGAGCTCAAAATGTATAAAAGATCCAAATGCAGTGAGACAGGGGGACGGGACCCAACGCGTTTCGTTTCAGTAAGTGTCTTCTGGGGTGTCCCCCCCTGAGATCACTGCACAAATATATAGGGGAAAGCATGTCCAATAGCCCCTCCCATCAATCAAGATGGTGGGTGGCCATGTGTATAATCAACAAGATAGCGTCCGTGTAGGCAGAAGAGGGTATGTATCTCAAACCATAAAGGTGAATTAGGCTTTATTTGCAATAATTATGATGATAGAACTCAAATTATATTAACATAGGCGGCCGTCAGCAGTAATATACGATTGTGGGCTAGTACCCACTTTGCTGACACTGATCCGCCTCTTAGAGAACTGGGCCAATCAGGGGATCCTCCTGAGGTATGAAGTCACTTCCTGGAAGTGACGCCGAAAAACCGCTCCGAAAGTGACGCGGGAGCGATCCAAGCGCGGGCTCCAGCCAGGTATTGGTGTCACTCAATAGTCTGTGGGAGACAAGGGAGGGGGCATTATGGTCCTTGATAAGCAGAGCTATACCTCCAAAATGAACAGACTATTGAGTGACACCAATACCTATAAGGAATTACCATCGGATCCCACATACAAATACAAGAAGGAACTCACTTCCCTTACTGATAAAGGCTTCCGGGAAGGCATCTTAGACAAAAAAGAAAAACAGTATCTCATTCCATTGGCACCAAGGATCCCAGTACTTTATTACCTTCCGAAAATCCATAAAGACTCTACTAACCCTCCAGGACGTCCCATCATCAGTGGAATTGATTCCATAACTTCCAGAATAGGATGGTACATTGATCACTATCTCCAGCCACAAGTGAAGAGTACACCTTCGTTTCTGAAGGACACAAAGGACACTATCCGCCTTCTACAAAATATTTCCATTAAAAAGGGGGATATTATCGCTACAGCAGATGTAGCGTCTTTGTATACCTGTATCCCGCACCATCTCGATACAGAAGCAGTTGACCATTATCTATCTCTAGACTCCTCCATCCCTCCAATACACAGACGTTTTATCCTGGAGCTGGTGACCTTCGCTACCAGTCACAATTATTTTTTGTTTGGCAACAAATTTTACTCCCAAGAACAAGGCGTGGCAATGGGGGCAAAATTTGCCCCTAGCCTAGCCAACCTGTTCATGGCGAAATGGGAGCAGGAGGAGGTATACACCCCGAAACTACCAGAATTAGTCCTATGGACACGCTACATCGATGACATCCTCATCTTGTGGAGAGGTACAGCCAACTCTTTGGAAAACTTTATCCAAGATCTAAACTCTAATAACAGAGGCATCACACTAACATTAGAGTACAACAGGGAACGTATCCACTTCTTGGATCTTGACATAGAAATACACAACGGTCAAATTTATACCAAAACTTTCTTTAAACCTACTGACCGGAATGGTTTTATATCTGTGGACAGTTGTCACCACCGCTCCTGGCTCAAAGGGGTTCCTAAAAGCCAATTTTCACGTCTGCGACGCAACTGCACCAATACGGACGACTTCTTGACCCAAGCAAGAACCTTGAGGGATCGTTTTGAAGAGAAAGGATGCGAGAGGAATCTACTTGATCAAGAAATACAGAAGTCTTTACAAGTAGACCGCTCAGAACTGCTTCAGGATAAACCAAAAAGGGAAACTAATGACCATAAATGGGCACTCTTTACCACCTACTCCATACAACATAAAAACCTTAGATCCATCATAAATAAACATTGGCCCATCCTCAAAAACGATAAGATACTAGGCCCCCAACTACCTGACGCACCTAAGGTGATCTTCAGAGGGGCTCCCTCATTAAGACACAAAATAGCCCCCAACGTGATAGACCCTCCAAAGAAAGTATCCTTCTTTCATAATATGGTGGGTTACTACAAATGCCACAAATGTAGGGTATGCCATTTAAATGCCCTAAGAAACAGAAGAATTACGGAATTCAGCTCCACCACTACAGGACGCATCTATCAAGTTAAACACTTCTGCACTTGTGATACGCAAAACATTGTGTACCTTCTCACCTGTCCTTGCAAAAAACAGTATGTAGGGAGAACGGTTCGATCTTTCAACATTAGAGTAAACAAACACATCACTAATATCTACAAAGGCAAAACAAATCATAGCGTGCCAAAATATATCCTCAGATGCCACAACAAAGACCCCAGGGGCACCACATTCCAAATCATTGACAAATACGTGCACCCATGGCGGGGAGGTGCGGTACGTAGGGGTGTGTCGCAGCTAGAAACTTTTTGGATACACCAACTCCGCTGTTACCACCCCCATGGCCTAAATATTGATTGGGATATTAATTTTTTTATTAATCAAGCGTAATTTTTATACCTTTAGTACAGAATCACATGTTTTTAGATATATACCTTTTAGACTGATGACATACTGAGACCTATAATATAATACAAGAAGCTTTCTCTACAACTATACATTGCGGGGATAAGGCCCCCCATTATATTATATATACATATTTTTATACACATAATTTTCTATAGCTATTTCTCTTCATGCCTCTTTATATGCTAATTATTTACCTACATGCCTTGGGCTAACTAGACACTGCTGGGATAAGCCCCCGCTATTATATATACATAATTTTTATATACAGTATTTTACATAGCCATTTCCCCTTGTCCTTTTATATGCTCATTATTTACCTACATGCCTTGGGCTAACGAGTCAGTTTCTAGCCACGATTTTATATTGTTCCTGATGCACATTCTTATTTTTTTATTTATATGAACTATGGAGTTATCTATGCATTTATCCCTGTCATTTGCTATTAATAATGGTTTTTATCATGCAACCACGATGAACTGAGATGATTTTAAATCACGGACAGTACCATTTACATTTACAATTGAAGACTTAGACATTATGCAATAATAATTAGCATGTATTATTCAACTTTTCCATAGTGTGTCAATGCGGTTTTAAAAAGGTTGATGATTATTCTGTTTTAATGTATATGTATGTCCGTTTTTCGGTCCACAATATGGCGCCCGTGCACAGCAGACACTTCCGGTATATTGAGTGAGACATTCTCACATACTCTTTTGCCTCCTCTCCTGTTTTTCTCCCTACGTCCAGTGTGATTGGCCCTGGTGGCGGCGCGGCCCAGCCCCACGCTGGAGCCCACACTTGGAACGCTCCTGCGTCACTTCCGGAGCGGTTTTTCGGCGTCACTTCCAGGAAGTGACTTCATACCTCAGGAGGATCCCCTGATTGGCCCAGTTCTCTAAGAGGCGGATCAGTGTCAGCAAAGTGGGTACTAGCCCACGATCGTATATTACTGCTGACGGCCGCCTATGTTAATATAATTTGAATTCTATCATCATAATTATTGCAAATAAAGCCTAATTCACCTTTATGGTTTGAGATACATACCCTCTTCTGCCTACACGGACGCTATCTTGTTGATTATACACATGGCCGCCCACCATCTTGATTGATGGGAGGGGCTATTGGAGATGCTTTCCCCTATATATTTGTGCAGTGATCTCGGGGGGACACCCCAGAAGACGTTTACTGAAACGAAACGCGTTGGATCCCGCCCCCCTGTCTCACTGCATTTGGATCTTTTATACATTTTGAGCTCAATTTTAACCTTTTAAACGTAAGTGTATTGAACTACATTGTCAATACATTTTTTACATACTGGATTACGCTATGGAGCACCTTTGTTTTTTATCCCCTAAATACCCCTCTGTGTGAGCACCTTCATCCTCCAAGATCTGGATAAACACCCCTGTGGAGGACGACCACTCGAAACGACCAAGGAACCCCAGCAGGAATCACTACAATCCATCTACACCTTATGATTTCTAATCACTTCCGCTGGTTGATTACCAGCTTCTGGTAAGCACATACACTTCACCTTTTCATTTTATCACCTTTTGGAGCACTAATTTTGTCACCTATCACCATACCAACCTGGATTGAGAAGTGCGAATCTACACATCTACCGCTGGTGCCTTACCAGCTTCCGGTAAGTGCACCTACTCACTATTACTGGATACCATTCCACCGTTTGTCACTTTGAGCACCGAGCACATAAAGTGTTATTCAGAGAAGGAATCTTCACATCATAATAACCCCAATAGAGACTTTTATGGTGGACATTTATTGTATATCTTTTGACAGATATTAATGCATTCCATGCACATTTCTTAGAATTAGGACTGTATCTATGTAAATTGATTCCTATACCATAAGCGCCGCACATTTAGTTTTCAACAATCTATGTACTTTGCTAAATATTATTGTGATCCTGCCTTTTTTCTGTCTTGAACAAGCTTTTTTATACTTGTCCTGCTTCTGGCATTGTTGAATTTGTTTCAATAAGCACCTGGTACTAATGTCAAGTCTGGGAATATATTGTGTCGGCCACCCTTTAGCTGTGGTTAACCCCTTAGAGGGATATTGCCAAACAATCTAATTCATATTGCATAAAATTTGTTTTGAACTGCTTTATTAAGCGGCAGGGCTATCATTTGAAGTAGATGAGTAACTTTTGATATATTAAATTTCCAAATTACTCTTGCTTAATATCCTTTTTATCAGTTATAAGTGAGGTCAAGAAGTCCTTGTGCAGTAAGACTATGTATGGTTACCTTGCCTTTCTGCCAGCTTTCTGCAAAGCTATTTTCTTATATTGCTAAGCCATGAGCATCAACTCTTCCTGGTAGCCAGTCATTGCTAAGGAGGTAAGGGGCACCATTCAAGTAAGTTTTCTTTCAGGTGTATGAGAAATGAACTATGGGTGTTTTACCATTTAGTCCCTCCAGTTGGCAGGCATCAAGCACGGCCTTAAGCTGGTCCTGTGCCACTCATGCCTTGGCAGACAAAGCACTGTATGTTTCTTGACCACACCTATATATCTTGGGTTACGTTTCCACTGGTGTGATTCCAAAGTCGCATCAAAGTGGTGCTGGCACCTTTTCAAAGTCGCAGATTTTCAAAGTCGCATAGAAGGGAATGGGTGCCATTGAGATCAATGGATTGTGACTTTTCATGTGACTTTTGTGTCCAAGGTCGCATGACAAATCGCACTAGTGGAAACGGAGCCTAAAGGAGTTGTTTTCACTCACACTGTGGGAAAGTCAACTCTCTCCAGACTCTTCCAAGAGAGGATACACATGAATGTGATGTATGAAGCCTGTTGGTTCAAGCAGACAAGGATAAGGATAGCAACACTTAACAGGCTGTCACATTTGTTTAAGCACATGGTCTATACACTCTAGAGGGGTTTTTCCAATCACTCTGTGAAAGGGTTACCTGTTCTGACATTGAACAGTCTCCAAGCCTTTTTTGGTCACCTTTGCATTGGGTTCTATATATCCA
>BLSH010427634.1:234543-250037 GCA_018402905.1 Glandirana rugosa | reverse complement strand
CCTCTCTCCCCCCTCTCTCCTCTCACACTGCACCGATCTGTGCGGAGAGAGAAGCCGGCGCTTCCGCCGGCTTGTTTACATGTGATCATGCCGTCATTTGACGGCACGATCACGTGGTGAAAGGCCGCGCACAGCGGCCATTCACCACGATCCGTGATCAGTCGGGTCCCCCGGACCCGACGGTCACGGATGTTCCCGTGTGCGCGCCCCAGGGGGCGCGCGGGAAGCGCGATTCTGGGAGGACGTCAATAGACGTCCTCCCAGAATTAAGCAACCGCTCTGTAGACGTCATTTGTCTATGGAGCGGTTGTTAAGTGGTTATGGTAGTTTCTTAATTTATTTGAATGATCCATCCTTGCGGTCACTCCACAGACCACAGCACTTTAGCACAGTTCAGCAAACAAATTGAGCACCGTGTCTTTAAGGGCTTCTGGTTTCTCTATGCAGGTTCTTGCACACACAGACTGTGCTGTCTCATGCGTGAAAAACCGCACATGCTCTTCAGCGGGTACTTCAATTTTGCCTACATTCTCCACCATATGTGGGAAGCAGCTTCAAACAGAAGAACATTAAGGGCTCAGCCACTTGATTAAATCTTCTTTTGTAGGAACTTTCTTGCCCATATTTATTACAACAAAGATCAACACATGGGCTTCCCTCACAGGTTTTATAGCATTTCTTTGCTGCAAAAATAAATGCGCATCAGTCTCCTGACTTACATATGCAGTACTGCTGCTCTGAGCTCACACTTCATGCCCTTTGACTCCAGGCATTCTTCCCACACAAGCATTGTGCATGCACCTATCTATTCCTTGCTGCACTGGCTCCCACCTGTCCCCTATTTTGAACCTTCTTGATTCCTCAGCTGAAATCTCTTCTGCAGACCCTGCACATACCTCACCTTCAAAATCAGTGTGCTTGTTGTCTGCAAACCCAGAGACTTTATCACACCCAAGTCTCTGAAGCTTACAGCCTCCAGATCCCAAACTAGATTCTACCAACCTCTGAGGAAACTGGAAATCCAGTTTATTTTGTACGCTACCAGCACCCTGGAACCCTTCAACCTGCCTGGATGAGAGCACTGTGTTATACAAAACCCTTTTCACACTGTAGCAGAGCACTGCACTGCCACAATATTCAAATGAATATAAAGATTGTGGAATACATGTATGTACTCTGTTGTTAAGTCACTATGAAATATAAATATTGGGGATGGTGTTCGTGTTCGGGTCGAAAGTAAGTTCCATCCGAAAATCGCCCGTTCGTTTGTTAGGGTTTTCCCGAACATTATGGGGTGTTCGCGGCAACTTCGCGTGCCCCATAATGTGTTAAAATGTTGGCGGAATGCCGCCCGCTGATTGGCCAAAGCATGCACATGACCTGAATGCTTTGGCCAATCAGCAGGCAGCCTGCTGTGAGAGCTTTGATTGGCTAAAGGCATCCTGCCTTTAGCCAATCACTGCACAGCAGTCTCAATCCACACCCCACACTATATAAAGCCGCTTGCACAGCGGTTCTATGATAGTGTGTCGCCGGCAGTGTAGAGAGTTAGTGTAGATTCCTGAAGACAGGTAGTTTAGATAGATAGATTTTAAATATGTAAAAAAAAGAAAAGAAAATAGATAGCTAACTAGATAGATAGTTAGAAATCTGTCAGTGCAGACAGGTTAGTGTAGGGAAAAAAAATATAAAAAAAAAACATATAGATCTCTATATATATGTATATCGTATATAGTACAATTGACATGGTGTATTAAAATATATACCGTTTTTAACCCCCAGAGCCCTTTTTTACATTTGTTGTTTACAAGTTAAAATCAGTTTTTTTTTTATAGAAAATTACTTAGAACCCCCAAACATTATATATTTTTTTCAAACACCCTAGAGAATATAATGGCAATCATTGCAATACTTTTTGTCACACTGTATTTGCGCTAAGGTCTTTCAATCGCTTTTTTTTTTTGGAATAAAAATCACTTTTTTGAGTTAAAAAATAAGACAACAGTAAAGTTAGCCCAACTTTTTGTATATTATGAAAGAGGATGTTACACCGAGTAAATAGATACCATATATGACACGGTTGAAAATTGCGCACACTCGCGGAATAGTGACAAACTCTGGTACTTAAAAATCTCCATAGGCAAGACTTTAAAAAACTTTAACGGTCACCAGGTTAGAGGTGCAGAGGAGGTCTTTTGCTAGAATTATTGCTCACACTCAGGCGATTGCGGTGATACATCACATGTGGGGTTTGAACACCGTTTCATATGCATGTGATTTACGTATGCGTTTTCTTTGCTGCAGGAGCTCGCGGGGACGGTGGAGCTTTAATTTTTTTTTTTTATTATATTTTTCATCTTAACACTGTTCCTTTAAAAAAAAAATCTGATCACTTTTATTGCTATCACAAGGAATGAAAACATCCCTTATGATAGTAATATATGGTGACAGGTACTCTCGGTAGCAAACGACACCAGTGTTATAAAAACGACAGTATTCAGAATCGCCGTTTTTGGTGATCTGAATACTGTGAAGTGCAAAGGAGGGATGGGGGGGTCCATCCTTCCATAAAGTGTACCTGTCACCATATATTACTATCACAAGGGATATTTACACTAAATAAATAGTGCAAAAAGCAATAAAAGTGATCAGATTTTTTTTTAAAGGAACAGTGTTAAGAGGAAAAACATAATAAAATAATAAAAAAAAAAAATTTAAAGCACCACTTTAACCGGGAGCTTGTGCAGCAAAGAAAACGCATATGTAAGTTACACCCGCATATGAAAACGGTGTTCAAACCACACATGTGAGGTATCGTCGCGATCGGCAGAGTGTGAGGAGTAATTCTTGCAAAAGACCTCCTTTCCACCTCTAACCTGGTAACCTTAAAAAAATTTTAAAGCATCACCTATGGAGATTTTTTAAGTATCCGGGTTTGTCGCCATTCCGAAAGTGTGTGCAATTTTCAACCCTAACATGTATGGTATCTATTTACTCGGCGTAACATCCTCCTTTCACAATATACAAAAAAATTTAGCTAACTTTACTGTTGTCTTATTTTTTAACTAAAAAAAAAATTGCGCTTGAAAGACCGCTGCGCAAATACCTTGTGACAAATAGTATTGCAACGATCGCCATTTTATTCTCTAGGGTGTTTGAAAAAAATATATAATGTTTAGGGGTTCTAAGTAAATTTCTAGCAAAAAAAATGATTTTAACTTGTAAACAAGTGTAAAAAAGGGCTCCGGGGCTTAAGTGGTTAAACTAATTTACAACATCAGGCTCATCCCCTCTGTCCAACAAGAGTAACTGCAAGGGGTTACAGTGTTCTGGCACCATCAACAAGCAAGGCCCAATTTTTGGCCACCTGTTTCACTGGGGGCTTTCATCAGAATTTGTAAACTAATTTACAACATCAGGCCCAGTTCCTCCGTCCAACAAGAGTAACTGCAAGGGGTTACGGTGTTCTGGCACCACCAACACTCAAGGCCCAATTTTTGGCTACCTGTTTGACTGGGGGCTTTCGTCAGAATTTGTAAACTAATTTACATCAGGCCCAGTTCCTCCATCCAACAAGAGTAACTGCAAGTGGCTACAGTGTTCTGGCACCACCAGCACACAAGGCCCGATTTTTGGCCACCTGTTTGACTGGGGGCTTTCGTCAGAATTTGTAAACTAATTTACAACATCAGGCCCAGTTCCTCTGTTCAACAAGAGTAACTGCAAGGGGTTACAGTGTTCTTTCAATGCCAACACACGAGGCCCAGAGGCCCAATTTTTGGCCACCTGTTTGACTGGGGGATTTTATCACAATTTTTTAACTAATTTTGAGGGGACAGCAAATTGACACTGTTATACAAGCTATACACACTTTACTTTACATTGTAGCAAAATGTAATTTCTTCAGTGTTGTCACATGAAAAGATATAATAAAATATTTACAAAAATGTGAGTGGTGTTCTCACTTTTGTGAGATACTGTGTATGTGTGTATATATATATATATATATATATATATATTCTAAATGGGCATTCTACCATAGTGAGGAAATGATTCAGTCTTAGGTCACGCAAGAGGATGCGTGGTCACACAATGAAGTTGGATGAGAAGCTGTTTAACCTTAAACTGTGCAAGGGGTTCTGTACTACAAGATTTATAAGAATGTGGAACTTACTTCCAAATCAGTGGTGTCAACGGAAAGTAATAATCATATAAAAAATCTTTTACATTGGCATCTTAGTGAACACAATAGACAGGGATATGGGAAGTGGTAGAGACATAAACCCATACACGCCCACACAGATTGAACTGGATGGGCTTGTGTCTTTATTCAACCTTATCAATATGTAACTATGAAACTTATTGCTACAAAGCTTTTAGATGAGTTGTGCTTGCTACTTTCACCATTAAATTCAGGACGCTAGATAAAAAATCAGATGTTGCAGTCAAGACATATCTGAAAAACAAATAAGATTGAGTTACTGCTGCTGTGTTTAAACTAAGCAATAATTTAATAGACAAAAAACCTAGTACACATGTAAACAAATGTGATTTAAACTGTACTGTTCCATAAAACCATAAAATGTACAGCTTGAAGGCATCTCCCATACATGTAATTATAAGGATTGTGTCAGAACCTTTGTGAATAAATAGATATATTTTCATAATTTCTATTTTGGAAACATAGATGTTTAAGAGTAAATGAGCCCCAGAGATAAAGGGTCAACTTCAGGCTGCAAATCATGTTAGTTTTTCAACCTAAAATATACTGTATCTGCAAAGTAAGTGTATACAGGTCTTATGATAAGAACAATGAGTGTGTACTTTTACCCCACCTTGAGCCTAGAAAAAGCTGTTTTTATTATTTCCAAATAAGACTTGTGTAATAAGCTTTGAAACTGGCAAACATCAACTAACCTTCCAAGCAAAATACGCTGTGTCAAAACAGAAAGTGAACAAAACTATACCTCTGTGTTTATGAGACTGAACGACTCCCCCACATGCCTCTTGTGGCAGTGGGACCCTGTGCTACCTGGAAGATTTCTGGGTTATGCCAGATTTTGGAGAGACAGGCACGCTGATTGCACAGCTGTATGCTGGGCTATTTAGTAGTGACCTGACAATGGCTCAGGGCCTCACCCAACAGACAGGAAGTCTGTGTAAGGGAGTCAGGTGGACTCCCCACCTCTCCAGGAGTTAAGCCCCGTACACACGGGACAACGATCGCAGGTACGACCGTGTCGAATCGTATGTTGGCTGTTGTATGTAGCATACTGACTGCACTACACGATCGTACGAGCACAGAAGAACGTTCAGATGCATGTAATTAGCATCCAGCCATTCCTGACTTTGGAGCATGCGTGTTTTGCACAATACAACTTTGTTGTACCAACTGCTCTGTACACGCGATACAATGGTCGTATGAGAGCTTATTGATACGACCAAGTTTTCTAGTCTGCTCATACAACTCCCTTGTACGACCGTCACATGTTCGACTGTTCAAATCACACATACGAACGATCGATTTCGCATACAACGGTCGTAAGTACGACCTGTTGTATACGACCGTCGAACCGTGTGTACGGGGCTTTAGAGAGGCTTCATGGAGCAGCCAGAGTGTGCATGTCTGCAGGGCACAGATTTAGTCTGTGACAGAGCAGCAAGGAGCTGATCATGAGTAAGCCTGAGAGAGCTTGACTAAAAGAAGGAATTCTTTTGGTCTGAGAAGCAAACCAAAGGCCTAGGTTGGAGGCCTGAAGCAGTCGTGTGGCAAGAGAATAAGCCAGGAAGATGATGTATTCTGATTGTGCAAGTCACAGTAACGGTGGATCCCCCTGCGTGAGCTTCTGATGTCTTTTGTGAACTTTTCCATGTTTTTAAATAAAAGTGGGCTACCATGCCCTTAAAAATACAGTTTTGGACTGACACACTCATTGAAAACCCACCTACAGTCTAATAATCCCAATCTTGCATTATTTACACAGGTGAATGAAGAATCAATATCCCTGGCCAACTCAAAACATTTATATAATATAAATCATTTCACAAATTCTATACTGCAAATCATCAGGACCCTGTGCAATAAATATAGTAAATCTTATAAGCCAATGGATTTTAAGCTATTTTACCTGACATACATCATGGACATATTCATATGATTGTACATCATGTCACAGTATACATATCGACAAGGTACAAAAATGTTATTCTGGCAAGATATTCCATCGCTGGAAAAAAGCTGTTAATATGACTACAGTTTGTTCATTTGTAATCAATAGGGAAATGTGTGTTGTGACATAGCTATATTCAATTAATAGTTTAAAGAGTTTAAGTGTTTAATGTATTCCAATTACTATATATGAAATTCCACCTCCTGATTATCAAAAATTTTTACTGTTAAAATTTGCTGCATCAGAAATGTGTGCTCATACATTGGCAGTTACCAGATCTCCTAAACATTATATATATATATATTAGAAATATCACATGGCCACTCTTGTCATCATGAGAATGTGAATATTTTTATAACAGATTATTTATAACATTAATTTAGAACAGACATTCCTTATCTTAGAATGACACTTGGTGGCTCAGAGAGGCAATGTTTAAACCAATGAGTCAATGGTTAACTGGATGAACCAAAAAGAAGTTCCATCTTCTGGGCCAGGCTTCTTAAATTTTTTGTGAGCTTATTGTTCAGAACTGAATATAGGACAAGTGTAGGAGACCATTTGAGATCAAACAATCCCATCCTATCACAATTTATCCATCCATCCAGTTATCCATCCAAAGAGACACGCATCATCATGCCTCATCATCTGACACCTCAGGGACCCCAAGACGCAGCTCCAACCTAGCAAGACACCATTTTGGAAAGGCAGCCATTTTAGGAGACTCTGGTAACAACCTTTGTAACCAGCAGTCATTTTAAAAGGGTAATTATAATACATCGATGCTTTGTTGATTCGTTGCTTAACCGCTTGTCTACCACCCGCCACAGTTATACTGCGGCAAGGTGGCTATTAACCTTGAGAAAGGTCAGATATGATTCAAGATTCAGCCCCTATAGAGTGCAATGGGGTTTTGATTTAAGCTTGCAGTTTTCAGGCTATGCAATAGGTTTAACACATGCCCCACAAACGCAGACATACTAGCTCATCCATAAAAATGAGTGTAAACCTGCATTGGAAATAACCTTTATGGCTCTTTGGACTGCATGCAATGGCAAAAAACAGACTTTATACCAGCTGCATTTTTTTTATGTTATATATGTTTTTGATTTTGTGATATTTAGATGATGGGGTGGAGCCCTAATATTTTTTTTTACAGCAGTTATTAATAAAGAACAGAATTAATCATTCTTGAACAGAATAAATTTGACAGATCAATATTTGTTAAGATATAATATGCCTTTTATCACTATGCTCATTGTTTGGGCTTGGTTTAAAAATGTCCTGATGTCAGACCATGCATTTCAAGAACAATCTTCCCATAATATTGTATGTGCAATTATGCCACTTTATGCATGATATTTAAATGAATAAAGCCTCCCTTGTGTAGATATCTTAAAGCCCCAAGACACCTGCTGGGTGCCACCATTTTGGATGTGATGTCAGCAGCTGCGAGAGACTCAGAGCTGTCAATATAAAATGCTGCATGCATTGTTTGCTGGTTTTTCATTTTATTATGATATTTAAGTTTTTACTATTATGATTTAGATGAAGAAAAAATATCAGAAATTCTTAAAATCCTTAAGAGTTAAAACCAACTTTTTATTTTCTCACAGCCATTTATCATGTTTATTAACCCAGAAAACATTGCCAGCCATTGACTTTTTCAGCCAAACAAATTCATTGTTTAACATTGATTCTCATTGTGGAATAAAAAATAAAAAAAAATCATTGATTCTCATTTCTGTTGTCAAGGACAATTTAGTTGGAAATTGAAAAATGATAAATATGAAAGCATATAATGCAATATTACAATGGTTTCTGTAAAATATGGAGTGCTTTTTATAATTGTGATAAATATCTATAGTCACATGCATGGAGGACATGTGAAATTGGGTGTTAAGATAATTGCAAACAATTATGATTTTATATCATCGCTTCTCCAACATTTAATACCCGAATTGAAAAAAAAATCAATATTTCCCTTATTAATTTATTTATGGAAATGATCAGCATTAAGTCATTGAAAAATAAGCATCCAAAGTTTTAAAAGCACATTATAATTTCAATTTTGCTAGAGAAAAATATATTTTATCTGTAAGCATTAATTATATACTGTATATTTGAATACAGTGAACAACCTATAGTTGAAATAATGATGCTACAACATGCTACTGCATGTGACCATACTGTTATGAATATATTGAACTCAGATCTGTAATTACAGTCCCAATGCAGATAAAAGTGCTCAGTGCAATATTGCTACACCAAACTACTACATGTAACCATGCTAATATGGATATATTGAACTCAAGCCCATAAATACCGTCCCAATACAGGTGAAGTGCTCAGTGCCAGAATCTTATAAGGTGCTGTATAAGCTTGATCGCGTCATCGCGACACTTTCGCCCACGTTTGGAGCAGGGGAACGAGCCAAGCCGACATTATAGATGGCATACGTCCACCAGGGCCGATTTCCCCATAAGAAATCATCCGTTTTATACGCGGGGTGCCAGGATGTTTAGGCACCATACCATGTGAGTGGTTTCTAGTAGCATGGTTACATGTAGTAGCATGGTGTAGCAATATTGCACTGAGCACTTTTATCTGCATTGGGACTGTATTTACAGATCTGAGTTCAATATATTCATAACAGTATGGTCACATACAGTAGCGCGGAGTAGCATCATTACTTCAACTGTGGATTTGCAGCATTGGCAAATTTTACCACTGCAGCTGATTGCAACCATCTTGAGACGACCATTTATTGTATTCTGTGGCGCTAAAATTTTTATTTGATTGAGTGAACAACCTATGCCAATATGTTTAACTTTTTGCAAAGGGCAATGGAGAGTAGTAGCTCATGGCAACTAGTCATAAAATCACATTGCTTAGAGAGGACACACTGAAGAAAGATAGTTACTATTGATCGCAATGGTAAAATCTTGAGGGAAGGATTGGGAAGGCTGAAATATTGACAGCACAGTTTTAGACAGATTGAGTTTGAGGAAATGGTGTGACATTCATAAGCATGTGTCACTCAGTAAATTTTTGATACATGAAGAAATTGAGGGGGTGAGCTGGAGACTAGAGAGATAGAGCTAGGTGTCATTGGCGTAGATGTGGTATTTGATGCCGTGGGAGGTAATTCAATACAAGAGGGATCAGAAGGCCCAGCTCTTGAGAGCTTAAAATCTAAAAGAGAGGGTTAAGTGATTCAAAAGGTAATAGTAATTAGGTATGAGCTGATGGAGGAAGTAAAGTTGTTGGGTGGATGCCACCTCTGGATAAAGATGCCTCCTCAGCCACTTGTAAGCGTACAACTTCAGGAAGTAAAACCGGCGTTGGCATATTCCACATGTTTCCAATGCTGGTTTTACTTCATGAAGCTGTACTCTTACATGTGGCTGAGGAGGCATCTTTATCTAGAGGTAGCATTGCTAATTAACATTTAGATCTGCTGGCAATCTTGAGATCTTTTAACTTTAAGGCTTCATGCACACAGGACTTTAAAAAAACATCCAAAAAATATCAGTAGCTTATCAGGGATGTTTTCAGCTTTTACCAGCGTTATATTACCGCAGTTTTTTCACGTTTTTTAGCGTTTTTAAAAGGTCGGCGTTTTTTTTTTTTTTTTAATTGATCTAAAATGTCCAAAAACCTTGAATCAATGTTTTTGAGCTTTTGTGCGCGTTTTTTGGGTGTTTTTGGGTGTTTTTGAGCATTTGAACATTTTTACAGCTGAAAATGTCCAAAAGAACCCTCTGGTCTTGGGTTTTTTTACAGCTCAAAAACGTCACTGCTAAAAACAGTTGATAACAGCCTATGTGTGCATGAACACATAGGATAACATGATGAAGGGTTTATTGACTGTAGAAAAAAATGTCTGCAGCTGAAAACAGCTGCTGAAAAACAGTCAAAAAACGCCCTGTGTGCATGAGGCCTAACTTTGTCCAAAACCTGATTGCCCATGGCATTGTAATTAATTGCTGTCTATTTGGTAATTGTTGTAGGCTTTTCCCTGCCTTTCTACAGGAATTTATGGTGGTGATGTGAGGAAGATCTCAGTCCACAATCCTGATTGTACGGGGAGGATCTGCAAAAGGGTAGTGGAGAGACCATACTTCTCCAGAGGCTCATGTGACCAGCCTATCATTTGGCAGTCAACTCCATCTGCTAAGGAGCCATGCTTCTCTACCTCACTGGGTGCTGGCACAGTGGTAGTCTTTGAGCGCATTAAAGTTAGGATACCAGTATCTGCACTTACTCCCATGTGATCTTCTCCACCTGACTTTCCTTCACAGGTTTTGGACTGCTCATCTTATTGCCTGACATTATTCTTTTGGGACTGAATCTTCATGTTTCAGTGTGAACACATTTTATCCATTAGCGCTGCACTTCTTGTTTAACAATGCTGATTATGTAGCTCGGGAAAGAGTTGTGGATGGCTTTGTTTATTATTGTTAGTATTTTGAGTTTTGGTTGTTAGGCAAGTAGAAGTCAGTAAAATGTTTGTCAGACACAGGTGGAAAATACTAATGGGTTGGTAAGGGGGCCTGGCAGCTTCATTCATTATGGGTTGAAGGGTGGATAGACTATGTAAAGGTAAGCCAGATAGGAAGGAATTTCAATTGTCAAGGTGAGAGATAACAAGTGCATTAGAAGATTTGCAGTGTAATTTGTTAAGAATGTATTTATTTTCCTGATGTTATGGTGGTTACGGTGGCAAGGTGTGTACAGCATTGACATATGGGGTCAAAAGAAGAGGTCAGAGTCTAGGATTACACCTAGCCCTGTGGCATGATGGGAGGGGTTGATAGTTGTGCCATTGATCTTGATGGAGATTGATTGAGTTTGAGGAAGTAATATAACACGCAAACTGATATGTCAGTTAATAAATTAGTGATGTGTGAGAATGCTAACCGCATGAGCAGAGGTGTAGAGAGATATATTTGGGTGTCATCAGCATAAAAGTGGTAATGGAAGCCACTGGAGGTTATCAGCCCATTCGGGGAAGAGGTGTAGATAAAAGATATATACAACAGTTCAGAGGACAGAATCACAGGGGGTCCCTGTGGAAAGAGGAAGAGGGAAGGGTGAGGTGGAGTTGACAATTAAGGTGTGTGATATAGATAAGAGGAGAACCAGCAAAAAGTAAAGTCACAGAGGTCAAGGAAGTGGATTTTTTCTAAATTTTGAAATTGTAGGAGGTCAAATGTATCAAAGGCAGCAGAAAGGTCTAAGAGTAAAAGTAAAGAGTAAAGTAATTGGTTTTAGCAGTAGTAAGTCATTAATGTGTTTTAGTAGAGCATATTCTGTGGAATGTTTTAGATGCAATCAAGACAGAAAGGGGTCAAGAAGTTTGTTATTAGTGGGTTGATAGTTATATGAAGTTTTTTTTTCTCTTTAATATTTTTATTAACGTTTTCAAAATATGCAATACAAAAGTGCTACATTTTCTTAACACATAACATATCGTGGAAATGTTACAGACTCAAATGATTTGTCCATTGGTTGTGGACTACCCGTAGGTAAACTAAATAATCATCAACTTATAGAATATCTTACATTTTTATGAAGAACCAACATTAGAAAAAATACATACTGCAAGGTAAGAAGGAGCTTAGGAAATAGAATGACCGCTTCCAATTATTCTAATATTAAGCTAACATAGCAAGTCAACCAAAATAAGTAGCCTTCAGAGTAGGCCCCGTGTGGGAGAACAGGCCACCCCTTTGGGATCACACTGTGACCTATCCCTCCCGACCCACAGAAACAACCTCTCAAAAGACCTCTCTTGCTGCTCTCCAATGTCAAGTCATTTGTATATAAGTATTTTAACCTACTATTCAGATGCTGCCAACGTCACTCCAAAACTTTAAGCCCCAAAACAAATCACCATCACCTCGAGCTATTGAGCAAAGGATAAGAACTAGGACAGGGTGAAGAAGAGACGTAAAGAAGAAGAAAAATAAAGAGTGTAGGAAGAGACATACTTTTCCCCTATTGTTCCACAAATGATCATGGGCACCCAGGGTGATCACTCACCAGCCAGGTCCGCTTCAGTAAAGAGTAACTAAATGGATATCCCCATGTAAGTCACCCACGGTTCCCATATGTTCCTGAATACAGCCAATCAGTCTTGTATAGTGCATGCCATTTTCTCTTGCGCCAGCAACCAGGATATTTTCCGTTTTGCTTGTTGATAGGACACTTTCCAACTTTTTGTCATTTTTAATTTTGCTCCTATTAGGACAAATCCCACCAGAGCCTGAGTACATTTGGATGCTCTGGGAACATTCTGGTTAAGTAGTCCTATCAATGGGTTCTGGGGAATGTGCAACCCAGTGATTGTTCGTATTAGTCTAAAAATAACACTCCAGAACTTCCTAATCCTGGGACACTCCCAGAGAATATGCAAAATAGAGCCTATATGGCCACAGTTCCTAAAGCAAAGAGGTGAAGCCGATGAATATATCTTGGCCAATCTTGTAGGAACCAAGTACCATCTAGTCAAAATTTTGATATTAGCCTCCATCAAAGTGACATTATTTATACCTCTACAGGCTTTATAAAATGTTTTGTGCCACGTGTCCAGATCCCAATTCAACCCGAGATCCCTCTCCCAGCTTGTCATATATGGTGCCTTACCTAGAGGTTCCGCCAACCCACCATATATCAGTGAAATCCCTCCCCTAATGTCTGTTATCTGGGAACACCAGAGTTCATAAGTAGAGTTGAGCGGACACCTGGATGTTCGAGTTCGTTGGGTTCGGCAGAACCTCGTGAAACCGTTTGGGTTCGGTACCGAACTCGATCTGAACTTGACCCCGAACACCGAACCCCATTGAAGTCAATGGTGACCCGAACTTTTGGGCACAAAAATGGCTGTAAAAAAGTCATGGAAAGGGCTAGAAGGCTGCAAAAGGAAGCAAAATGGGGGTAAGAGTAGGACAAGTGCCCTGCAAACAAATGTGGATAGGGAAATAACTTAAAATCACTTAAAAAAAATAAAAATGGGAGGAGAAGGTGCATGTGGAGTAGGAGCTTAGAGGTTGACTAGGCCGTGACCGTGGCAGTGTAGGCGGAAGTGGTGGAGGAGGAGGAGGAGGAAGAGGAGGAGGAGGTAGCCAACACAATTTTTTGTTTGTTTGGCTTTTAGTATTTAGTATTGGGGTAGCCCCCAAAATATTGAGACATATTCAAAAAAAAAAACAAGGATACCAATGGTTGTGTGAGGCCAGTCCAAATGTCTATTCTGCACCAGGTACAGACAAGTCTTGTGGAATCCATGCCTGTTTCATTTTAATAAAGGTCAGCTTGTCCACATTGGCTGTGGACAGGCAGCTGTGCTTATCTGTGATAACGCCCCCTGCCGTGCTAAACACACGTTCAGACAATACACTGGCTGCAGGGCAGGCCAGCAGCTCCAAGGCATAAAGGGCAAGCTCAGGCCATGTGCCCAATTTGGAAACCCAGAAGTTGAATTGGGCAGGCCCATCAGTCAGTACATGTAGGCATGTGCACACATACTGTTCCACCATGTTGCTGAAATGCTGCCTCCTCTAAGATGTTGCCTATCAGCTGGTGGTGCTGTTTGTGGTGGCATGCTGCTGACAAAGCTTTTCCACATTTCGGCCATGCTAACCCTGCCTTCTGAGGTGCTGGCGGTGCCACAGCTTCATTGGTGACCTCTTCCTCCTCCTCCACTGCCTTTGCCTTGTGCTTCCACTGAGCCCCCGGTGTCATTTGGGAATGCCCTCAGCAACGCGTCTACCAGAGTGCGCTTGTAGTCGCGCATCTTCGGATCACGCTCCAGTGAGGGAATTAAGGACGGCATGTTGTGTTTGTACAGGGGATCCAGCAGGTTGGCCACCCAGTAATCAGCACAAGTTAAAATGTGGGCAACTGGGCTGTCGTTGAGCAGGCACTGCAGCATGTAGTCGCTCATGTGTGCCAGGCTGCCCAGAGGCAAAGACAAGCTGTCCTCTGTGGGAGGTGTATCATCTGTGTCCTCCATATCCCCCAGCCACGCTCCAGTGATGCCCACGAGCTGCGTTGGGTGCCACCCTGCTGTGAACATGGCTCTTCCTCCTCCTCAATATCCTCGTTCTCCTCATCCTCCAGAACTGTCCCCTGGCTTGAAAATTTTTGACCTGGCCTATGCTGGTGAAGGAACCCACCCTCCGGGCCACTTGTGAATGAGTGGCCTGATAACCATGGAAATGACCCCTCTTCCTCCTCCTCCTGTGCCACATCCTCTTCCATCATCGCCCAAAGTGTTTTTTCAAGGAGACATGGAAGTGGCATAGTAACGCTGAGAACAGCGTCATCGGCTCTGGCCATGTTGGTGGAGTACTCAAAACACCGCAATATGGTACACAGGTCTCACATGGAGGCCCACTCATTGGTGGTGAAGTGGTGCTGTTCCGCAGAGCGACTGACCCGTACATGCTGCAGCTGAAACTCCACTATTGCCTGCTGCTGCTGCTGCACAGTCTCTCCAGCATGTGCAAGGTGGAGTTCCACCTTGTGGGCAGGTCGCATAGGAGGCGGTGAGCGGGAAGGCCGAAGCTCCGCTGCAGCGCAGACAGGCGAGCAGCAGCAGGGTGAGAATGCCAAGAGTGCGCAGAGACGGCATGCTCTTTATGCAGCAGCTCTGACACATCCGGGTAGTTTTTTAGAAAATTCTGTACCACCAAATTCAGCAGATGCGCCAGGCAAGGGATGTGCATCAAACCGGCTCGGCCCAGAGCCGCTATGAGATTTTGGCCATTGCACACCCCCAGGCCAGGCTTGAGACTCAGTAGCAACAACCACTCATTGGTCTGTTGTTTAATGCCCGTCCACACCTGATGCGCAGTGTGGGGTTTATACCCCAAACATATCAGTTTTAAAACAGCCTGCTGTTGTTTCCCCCTGGATGTGCTGAAGTTGGTGGTGAAGGTGTTACAATGAGCGGATGAGGAGGTGGTAGAGGAGGAGGAGGAAGCGCAGTAGGAGGAGAAGGCAACAGGAGGCAAAGAGAAATGCCCTGCAATCCGGGATGGCGGAAGGACATGCGCCAAACGGCTAGCCGGCTTAGGCCTACCCGCCACTACACTACCCAGTGTGCAGTTAGCGAGATATAGCGTCCCTATCCGTGCTTACTGGTCCACGTATCAGTGGTTATGTGGACCTTGCCACAGATGGCGTTGCGCAGTGCACACTTGATCTTGTCCCACTCGGTAGGGAAGGGACGTGTTTGTTCAGCCCCTGTTCTAGTTCACACGTGACGCGTTGCGGTAGACACCGTTCCAGGTGTATTGGTGACTATGCACCTGG
>BLSH010427634.1:185916-196754 GCA_018402905.1 Glandirana rugosa | reverse complement strand
GAACCCTACGCCGTTTTTTTCGGCGTGGGTGCTCCTATTAAATCCATCCCAGATCGAAGAGCCTGGTATACCCTGGGGGGGGGGACCCCACGCAATTTTTTTTGCGGGGGTTCCCCTTTAAGACACGGCACACAAGTCGCGCCGCAAGTCGGATCACCGCGATCCGACTTCTGGTGCGGCTTCTATTCAAATCAATGGGCTCCCATAGGGAAACATTGATTTTGAATAGAACGCCTAACGAGGCTTAACGCTGTGTATATAACGTTAAGCAACATTATTGAGCGTTTTGCCGGCCCGGCGTCAAGAAACGCCATGACGCTGCAGCTTCAGAACGCACTGGTCCCGCGTTCTAGCTACAGCTCACTAACGCCGACGCCCTCTACTGCCCACAAACGCCGGCGTTTTTAGAGGGCCATTGAATAACATGGAGAGCTGGAAAAAAACGCCTACAAACGCCGGGGGCCAAAACGCCCGTGTGTATGAGGCCTTAGGCCTCATACACACGGACGTTTTTTGACGCCGGCGTTTTCTGGCGTTTTTTGCAGCTCTCCATGTTAGTCAATGGCCCCATAAAAATGTCGGCGTTTCTGAGCTGTAGGTGGCGTCAGCGTTAGTGAGCAGAAAGTAGAACCCATGGCCATCGCGTTCTGAGGCTGTAACATTTTGACGTTTTTTGACGCCGACGCCACAATATGCCAAGAAACGCCAACATATGCCACCATATGCCACCTATTATTATACCGGCGTTTTCTGGCGTTTTTTGACGCCAACGTTTTTAGGTTGAAAAATAGCAGAGGGATGACTTTGTTTTAAAAAACGCCTATTGACGCCTATTGACGCCGACGCTCACTAACGCCGAAAAACGTCAATACATAATGCCGAAAAACGTCGCCTTTTTTTCCTTGACGTCGGGCCCGACGTTTTGTTTATTTTTTTATATACGCCCGTGTGTATGAGGCCTAACTTGCTGAAGTCCATCTCACAAAAATATTTCCCCAAACTCACACAGGTGTCTTTACAAACCACAACCGCAAATGTAAAATGAGTCACACTTTTATATTTTTTATTATTTACAAATTTTCCTAATTTGAGTGTTATGTGTACCAACATCAGAAATAAAAATGGCATTTCGAAAAATAGGAGCATAACATCACTATTCTACACTGACAGCACCAAGAACCACCAAATATCACAGAATAAATTAAAAAGAATGACTCCTGACTAATGTAATTCCACCACCTATATATCCAAAGAAATGCAGTATATGTGTGTAGGAATGCTTTATCTGTAGTATCTCTGTAGCTCACAAGGTAACACTGCTGCCTAACAGAACTTATTTCCTGGGTTCGAATCCAAATCATGACACATCATGTAGAGATGTTGTTTGTTCTCCCTGTATAGGTAAACATAACTCGTGGCTCAGAGCCTTACATAAATAATGTCTAAATGTAGTATTTATGTGTAGGAGGGTTCCACCACCATTGCAAATCTTGCCAGATAGCCAAAAGTATTGAAATGGTGGTGCAATCGCCCTACACATAAATACTACATTTAGACATAATTTATGTAAGGCCCTGAGTTATGTTTACCAATACAGTGAGAACAAACCACATCTCTACATGAAGTGGTGTGTTTAGGTTTCAAACCCAGGAACTAAGCTCTTTTAGGCAGCTCTGTTATCTTGTGAGCCACAGAGCTGATACAGATAGCACCTAGAGGAACTTGACTGGCCTGCACAGAGTCCTGACTTCAACACAACAGAACACTTTTGAGATGAATTAGAGTGGAGACTGCAAGCTAGACCTTCTCATCCAACATCAGTGCCTGACTTCACAAATGGGCTTCTGGAAGAATGGTCAAATACTTACATAGACACACCCCTAAACCTTATAGACAACCTTACTAGAAGAGTTGAAGCTGTTATAGCTGCAAATGGTGTCCCAACTCTATACTGAACCCTGGGCTGCCATTATAATTCATGTGTGTGTAAAGGCACATTTACCAATACTTAGGACAATATAGTGTATATTACTTGCGACACTGAGCATGTCTATGGGCTTAGGGCTTGTTCACACCACAGCAAAGGACAAGACATGCTAACTAGCTAAGTGGCTAGCAAATCCATCTGGCACCCAAGTGGTTGCTGGTTCACATCTTGGATATGCTTGTGTTGAAGTTTGTATGTACCCCCTGTGTGGGTTTCTCACCACAATCCAAAGACAGGCTGGCATTTGTCCAAATAGCCTGTAATGTAAATAAGTTATTTTGGGACTTTAAATTGGAAGCTCATTGCAGCCAAGGACTTGAACATTTCAAATTGTAGGGTTTACACTGCACAGGTATATCTGGTTAGAAAACTGTTGCTTGGATTTCTCAACTCCAGTCCTCATGGCGCCCCAACAGGTCATGCTTTCAGTATTTCCCTCAGATGAAAATGCTGTGGTAATTACTAAGGCAGTGAAACTGATCAAATCACTTGTGCAAAATAATGGCAAGCCTGAAAACATGACCTGTTGGGGGTACTTTACAGGCTTGAGAACCACTGACTTAGAATTTTGTCCTGGAGTTATACTGATCTGAGGAACATAGCCAAGGCTTAACACAGCAAATAGTATTAGGTATTGCAGCACCTCAGGTGAAATCAATTTGAACAGACAAATTGAAAAATACTGGTGGGCGTGTACTTCTATTAGGCGTGTGTCAGTGTGCTAGCTTACAGTTGTATGCAAACATTTAGGAACCCCTGACAATATCCATAATTGTCATTTATAAATATTTGGGTGTTTGGATCAGCAATTTCATTTTGATCTATCAAACAACTGAGGGACACAGTAATATTTCAGTAGTGAAATGAGCTTTATTGGATTAACAGAAAATGCCCAATATGCATCAAAACAAAATTAAACAGGTGCATAAATCTGGGCACCCCAACAGAAAAATCACATCAATATTTAGTAGAGCCTCCTTTAGCAGAAATAACAGCCTCTAAACGCTTCCTATAGCCTGTAATGAGTGTCTGGATTCTGGATGAATGTATTTTGGACCATTCCTCCTTACAAAACATCTCCAGTTCAGTTAGGTTTGATGGTTGCCGAGCAAGGACAGCCCACTTCAAATCAGCCCACATATGTTCAATGATATTCAGGTCTGGGGACTGGGATGGCCATTCCAGAACATTGTACTTGTTCCTCTGCATAAATGCCCGAGTAGATTTTGAGCAGTGTTTTGGGTCGTTGTCTTGTTGAAATATCCAGCTCCGGCGTAACTTAAACTTTGTGACTGATTCCTCAACATTCTCAAGAATCTGCTGATATTGAATGCAATCCATGCGACCCTCAACTTTAACCAGATTCCCAGTACTGGCACTGGCCACACAGCCCCACAGCATGATGGAACCTTCACCACATTTTACTGTGGGTAGCAAATGTTTTTCTTGGAACGCTGTGTTCTTTTGCCGAAATGCATAACACCCCTTGTTATGAACAAAATGAAGTTGGCTTGTCCAAATGTGCTTTTGCATACCTCAAGTGACTCCGTTTATGGCGTGTGTGCAGAAAAGGCTTCTTTCGCATCACTCTCCCATACAGCTTCTCTCTGTGCAAAGTGCACTGAATTGTTGAACGATGCACAGTAACACCATCTGCAGCAAGTTGATGTTGTAGGTCTTTGGAGGTGGTCTGTGGGCTGTTTTTGACCGTTCTCACCATCCTTCGCCTTTGCCTCTCCAATATTTTATGTGGCCTGCCACTTCTAGCCTTAACAAGAACTGTGCCTGTGGTCTTCCATTTCCTCATTATGTTCCTCACAGTGGACACTGACAGCTTATATCTCTGCGATAACTTTTTGTAGCCTTCCCCTAAACCATAATGTAGAACAATCTTTGTTTTCAGGTCATTTGAGAGTTGTTTTGAGGCCTCCATGTTGCCACTCTTTAGAGGAGAGTCAAAGAGAACAACAACTTGCAATTGGCCACCTTAAATACCTTTTCTCATGATTGGATGCACCTGTCTATGAAGTTCAAGGCTTAATGAGCTCACCAAACCAATTGTGTGTTCCAATTAATCAGTGCTAATCAACAAAATGTCAAGGGTGGCCCAATTTATGCACCTATCTAATTTTGTTTTGAGTCATATTGCACATTTTCTGTTAATCCAATAAACCTCATTTCACTACTGAAATATTACTGTTTCCTTCAGTTATTTGATAGATCAAAATGAAATTTCTAATCCAAACACCCACATTTTTATAAATGACAATCGTGGAAATTGTCAGGGGTTCCTAAACATTTGCATACAACTGTAAGCTAGCACACTGACACACGTCCTATATGAAGGACTTCAGTAGGGGGGTTGGTATGGCCTGACAAGAGGCCAGGTTTTTTGCTCTGGTTTTTGTGGGATAAGGAGGAATGCTGGGACTGTGGGGTCCCCCCAGAGTCCTGTGGTCAGTTGTGAGAGAGGTTTCTTTTTGAAGAGGAAGCATTCCTTTTTTTCCAACATGGTGGATGGAAGATATACGTCAGCGGCCCATGAAGTGTGCTTCCGCAAGGCAGTTAAGGTCGAAATTTTGGAAGAATGCTGAGAGGAGGACTGTGCAAAGCTGGTCATGGAGAATGTGTTATCACCACACGGAGTGGAGGGTAAGAACTTATTATGCATGGCAGAATACCGTAATCAGGGAGTGGTGGAGGTGGTGTTCAGAGAGTATGGGAAATACTTCAAAAGTGATTGGGAAGTGAGAAGAGAACAACCTGAGTTAAAAAGCTTTCGTGTGGAATTCTTACATCGCAGCCCATGGAAAATGGTGACTGTGATGTTGTACAACCCATATGTGACAACTGGAGAGGTGACAGAATTCTTAAAATTGGAATGTGAGGAGGTGGAATTTGTAAAACCTATGAATAACAGTGTGGGGGTCTGGTCTGGAAAGAGACTATACTGCTGTAGGTTTTACGTTAATGACCACGCAGAAGACCACCTTGAACATATTAAGCAGACATTCCAAATTGGTCGTAATAGGGGATTTCTCATATATTCTGGGATGCCTGCCTATTGTTGGAAGTGCGGATCAATGGGACATGTGACACAAGATTGTGACCTACTGCAGAGGTGCAGAAACTGTTCAGGGTTAGGTCATACTGCTGAGAAGTGTACCGTTCCCAAGAAGTGCACACATTGCCAGAGCACAGAGCTTTTCTACAAGGATTGTCCCACCAAACCTAAGACTTTTACAGAGACAGCAGCAGGAGGTAAAAAAATGAAGAAAACAAACTTACCAGAAGATGAAGATATCTTAAGGTAGGTGGTGGAGATGGAAAAAGAGATGGAGGCAGAGAGTGAAGAGAGTAGTAAAGGTGCTACAGAAAGAGTGGCGCCCAGTGAGAAGGTGGAGATAGGTGGTGATGTAGTACAGGAGAAAAAATCTGATGATATAGAGGAATTAGTAGAAGAGGAGAAAGAAGAGATGGAGTGCCAGACAGTAAAAGAAGCAAGACACCAAGATGATTGAGGAGAAGAAATGGGGAGTAAGAGAAGAAAGGTCTCCATATTCTTTTTCCTGGATCATTGAACTGGAGAAGGAGGAGGCTGAAGGAGGCTCACTAGCATCAGAGCCAGGTGTTGTGAAGAAAGTCCAAGATGACAAGGAGAAGGATCCAGGGTAACAAAGGACGTATGACGTGACAGAAGTTTTCCTTTTGTTTACTGCTATAACTCTTTATAGATGCAGTTGAGAGTCGCATCACTTAATGTGCTATTTATCGCAAGTACCAGATGAAGAGCGACAATTTTTGATCTTTTTTTCTAATGTCCAGGCGTGTATTTTTTGTTGGGTTGGGTTTAAGTTACAGTATGATGAAGTGGAAAAGGATTGGAAATATGGTCCCTCTGTATGGTCGGGGGAGAATAGTGTTAAGAATTCTGGGGTAGGGATTTTAGTTAAATCAGGGAATGTAGAAATTATTTCAGTTACTCATATTGAGTCAGGTAGGGCAATTTTAGTTAAAGTTTCCTTTATCGGGAAGGAGATAAAAATAGTTAATATATATATAGCCCGGTAAAGAAAAATGAGCAATGTGTTTTGTTTGAGAAAGTAAAATTTTTTTTTAATGGGGCAAGAGCCAGTTTTATTTATGGGGGATTTCAATTGTATTTTACGCCTGGGAGATAGATGCCGAGATACTATATTAGATAAATCTTCAAAGATATTAAATGAGTTGTGTGATGACTTGAGACTGGAGGATGTATGGATGGTAGTAGGTAACGATCATAATAGGTATACGTGGAAAAGTGTAACAAATGGTTAGAGTTGAGTGAACCCAAACTGTAAAGTTCGGGTTCATATCGAACTTTGGGGTGTCCGTGACCCGGACATTTGAAAAAAAGTTTGGGTTCGAGTTCTGAGTTCGGGTATTTGATCACGCATGTTCAATAGCTGCAGGGCAGCCAATCAACAAGCGTTTCACTAGTTTGCCCTTAGAAGCCATCACAGCCATGCCTATTAATTGCATGGCTGTGATTGGCCAGTACATCATGTGACCCAGCCTCTTTATAAGCTGGAGTCACTTAGTGCTGCATGTCACATGCTCTCTGGGTAGTGTAGGGAGAGGATGCTGCAGGTGCTGTGAGGGACAGATTGCAGATAGGTAGATAGGTAAAAATTACTACTACTACTACTGCATTAGGGACAGATTGCAGATAGATAGATAGGTAGAGATTACCACTACTACTGCTTTTAGGGACATATTGCAGATCTCATCCTGCATTACAGAAAGATCTGACTGGACTAGGTAGAGTCTACTGCTTAAAGGGACAGATTATTGTTCTAAAATCATCTTCTAGTTCTATAGGGTCAGGTTCCTGCTGTTGCTGTAAGGGACAGATTATTGTTCTAAAATCATTTTGCAGCCCTCTAGGGTTCGCTCAACTCTACAACTGGATTGAGGATTGGTCATTGTTTTGTAGCAAATGGTGTGAGTGCGGTGAGTTGGGAATTGTGTGATAATTTATTTTCAGATCATAGTTTGGTTTTGATTCAAGTAAAAGTGGAAGGATGTGTGTCTGCGCACAGAGGTTTGTGGAAGATGAATGAATTGTTATTAGAGGATGAAAGGAAGTGTGAACAGTTCCGAGTGATGTATGAGAGGTGTAAAAAAGCGAAAATAAGATTTCAAAATAGGTTGAAGTGGTGGGATTGGGTCAAAATACAATGCAAAACTTTTTTTTATTAGGTGGGGTATTAAAAAAAGAAAAGAACAGAAACAACAGTATTTCCTTTTGAATACAAGATGGTAGTGTCTGATCAAGTTGAAGGATGTGGGTGTGTATGTGGGCGGTGCAGAGGTATAGTGGATAGCACTTTTGCCTAGCAGCAAAGGGTTGCTGGTTCAAATCCCAACCACGGCACTGCCTGCCTGGAGTTTGCACATTCTCCCTGTGACTGCGTGGGTTTCCTCCGGGTACTCCGGTTTCCTCCTACACTCCAAAGACATGCTGGTAGGTTAATTAGATTCTGTCTAAAATTGTCCCTAGTATATGAATGTGAGTAAGGGACCCTAGACGGTAAGCTCCTTGAGGGTAGGGACTGAAATCACAATGTATATGTAAAGCGATGCGTAAATTGACGGTGCTATCTAAGTACCTAAAATGAATTTAAAAAAATAAATGTGAGTGAAGAGATGGAGCAAGTGTTTGAAGAAAGGAAAAGATGGATGAATGAGTGAGAGAAAGAGGGTATATAGAGTAAAGTTGAAGGAATTAGAGATGGATGAGAAATGCACAAGGTTTTTTCTAAAAAAGTGTGTGCAAAAGAAAAGAGTGATTAGTGATATTGATGGGTGTAAAGAGATGAATGGTATTTTGAGGAAGGTTTTTGAGTTTTACCAGACACTGCTTTCTAAGAAACAGATTGAGTCTTCCATTTATCTTGATTTTTTTTAGACAAATTGGACAACAAATTGGATGTGCGTATGCATGAGAGTTTAACAGAGAGAGTGACGTGTGATGAGCTGGAAATGATTGTAAAGTATATGGCAAAGAGGAAAACACCGGGATGTGATGGACTGAATGTGGAGTTTTATTTGAAGTTTTGGGATTGTGTGAAAGAAGATTTGTGTGATGTTGTGAACTATGTGTTTGAATGTGGAGAGTTAAGTGAGTCATGAAAGAATGGTGTGGGGACATAGATTTTTAAAAAAGGGAACCGGACTGACATCAAAAATTACAGGCCAATAACATTACTCAATGTTGACTATAAAATTATAGCGAAAGTACTGGCAGGTAGATTAAAGAGAGTGATTAAATGTGTGATTGGTGAGAGTCAAGAGTGTGCGGTGCCTGGTCGGAGTGTGTGGGAGAATTTGGTTTTGGTGAGAGATGTTTTGAGTGATGTGTTAGATAGAAATAGAGGAATGGCTTTACTTTATTTTGATTTTAAAAAAGCGTATGACAGAGTGAGTCATGAATTTATGTTTCTAGTGTTAGAACGAATGAATTTGCTGAGTGGTTTTGTAAATATGGTGAGAGTGTTGTATAGGAATGTGTGTTCGCATGTATTGGTGAATGGGATGTTAAAAGACAAAGTGAATATAAATTCCAGGGTTCGACAAGGGCGCCCATTGTCTGCTTTATTATTTATATGCTGTATAGAGCCTTTAGTAGTAAGCCTGTGCAGAAAAAAAATTATTTGTAGAGTGACTATACCTGGGATTGGAGGAAGGGATGCCAAAGTTCTGAGTTATATGGATGGTGTTGTGGTTGTGTGTACAGATGTGAGTTCAGTGAAAAGAGCAGTTTTTGTTGCTGAGTTTTTTTTTTAAAACAGTGAATGGGTAGTGGAACGCTATTCATAACATACAGGGTGTCTTATTTAAAATAAAAAATGTATAAAATATAGAGAGAGATTCATAATTGCCTTAAGTGAAAATCAATGCAATAAACAATAATCTTAGAGCAGTTAGAAGGGTACCTCACGGCTGGGCACCCACCAGTAAATCAGACAGGCAATTCACATAAACTTAATAGTAGCAAATAATAAAAAAATTTATATAAAACAACTCCATGCGTTAAAAGGGGTTCCGTGGGGAACTTAAAAATGTCGATATCAGTCTATAAGTTGTGATGTTAATCAGAACTTTAATTCCCTTCACCAATGTGCAAGTATCGATGCATAGGATTTTCAGTGACTTTTCATGTTGTTGGTGTCCTCCGTGTATATACTAGCCTCTCACCTGAGATGTGCTAGTATTACAGCACATAAAGGTTTCTTTGTGTTGCAGGTAGTGCATCAACCTCTAGGGGTCTCCTGTGTGTTAAGCTCAGCTGTACACTGGTGGCTCAGGGTTCCTCTATATTTATTTTATGGCTTGCTTCCTTTCATTCTTTCATTGTGTGCATGTATATATAAATAGTGTTGAGCGAACCCGGACTGTAAAGTTCGGGTCCGTACCGAACTTTGGGGTGTCCGGGACCCGGACCCGAACATGGATGTTTCAAAAAATGTTCGGGTTCTGGGTTCTGGTAGTTGATCACGCATGTTGAATAGCTGCAGGGCAGCCAATCAACATGCGTTTCACTGGTTTGCCCTTAGAAGCCATCACAGCCATGCCTACTAATGGCATGGCTGTGATTGGCCAGTGCATCATGTGACCCAGCCTCTATATGAGGCTGGAGTCACAGTGCTGCATGTCACATGCTCTTGGGTTAGTGTAGGGAGAGGAAGCTGCCGGCGATTTTGTGAGGGACAGATTGTGAGGGACAGATTGCAGACATTTTAACATCTGATCCTGCATCCTGAGATTACTACTACTGTTGCTCTGAGGGACAGATTGCAGACATTTGAGATTTCACATACTGCTACTTTGAGTGACAGATTGCAGATCAAACCCTTCATAACACAACGATTGTTACGATCGTACACAACGATCAGATTGTGGGATCGTACACAACGATCAGATTGTGGGAGTAATTTGAGATTTCACATACTGCTGCTTTGAGTGATCTGACTGCACTAGATAGAGGCTTCTGCTTAGAGGGACAGATTATTGGGGAGAGGTTCTAGCTGCAGCTGTAAGTGACACATTATTGTTCAAAAATCATCTCCTAGTTTATTTGATTTTAATTTATTTTCCCTATCCCCATTTTTTTGTAGGGCACTTGCCCTACTCTTACCCCCATTTTACTTCCTTTTGCAGCCCTCTAACACTTGCCAGGACTTTGTTACAGCCATTTTTGTGCCTAAAAGTTTGGGTCCCCATTGACTTCAATGGGGTTCGGGGTCCGGGATAACGTTCGGGCAACGTTCGGTGCCGAATCCGGACTTTTTCCCAAAGCTCGTTCGGACCCTCCGAACCCGAACGTCCAGGTGTTCGCTCAACTCTATATATAAACAAACCAGAAATGCTCCTTTGGTGTAATAACTAGAGTTGAGCGGACTTCTAGAAGTCCGGGTTCTGCTGGTTCGGCCGAACTTCGGGACAAAGTCCGGGTTCGGGTCCGGACAGAACCCGAACTTTGTCCCGGACCCCGAACCCCAAGACAGGCCTGGGCTTGGGCCTGAAACAGGGCTTCAAGCCGGCTTGGTCGTCTTGGGCCTGAAGATCTTCAGGCGAGTTGAGATCAATAATGTGGTTTCCTCGTAAAGACCAAACAAATATATATCTCAACTCGCTTGTGGACCTGCAAGCCCAAGCCTCCCAGGCTTGCTCGAAACCCTTTTTCAGGCCTAAGCCGTGGCTTGCAACGGGCTTGCAATAGGGCCTGGGGCTTGGGGTAACTTCAGTTACCCCTGGGTTTGAAAATCCGTGTTTTTACCGACATTGTTTCAGGACCGTTCACGATCTC
>BLSH010427634.1:133886-145795 GCA_018402905.1 Glandirana rugosa | reverse complement strand
CAGACACAGTTTGAAGATGGTCCACATCCACCTCCATTTTTGATTTTTTTATGAAATTATTTTTTTAAAAATGCTTTTAGTTATTTCCCTGTCCCCATTTCTTTGTATGGCACTTGTCCCACCCTTACCCCCATTTCCTTCCTTTTGAAGACCTCTAGGACTTTCCAGGACTTTTTTACAGCCATTTTTGTGCCTAAAAGTTCTGGTCCCCATTGATTTCAATGGGGTTCGGGGTCCGGGACAAAGTTCGGGTTCTGTCCGGACCCGAACCCGGACTTTGTCCCGAAGTTCTGCCGAACCAGCAGAACCCAGACTTCCAGAAGTTCGCTCAACTCTACATATAAGGTATCTGGTATCTTGGTATAGAATGTCATGGGAAGTCAAGAATAGACAAGTATCTATGTAATTAGAGGAATAATACATATTTGTTTAAATACTGTTAGTTTGGATTAATCTCAGTCATAATTAATAGTATTTGTATGTATTTACTTAATGTTGTATAAGTTAATAATATGTGTTACTTTAGTAGACATTTGGTTATATGACATTACATGATTAGCACATAACAGGACAAGAATAAAGTGTTACATGTGGGTTTGTCAATCAATCTCCCTATATGACTCTGAAATTAGTACCTCCTCTTGTGTAGCATATTGCTGAAGTTAATGCATGCCATACAAGGTTCTGAGTTTTGTGAAATTATGATGTCTACATGGAGCATGAAAAGACAAGAGATCGATATTCATGAGGACACACACACGGGGGAAGGCTGACCAATCTTCAGACATATACACACATGTCTATTCATATACCCTTTGACAAGTTGGAACAGCTGCCTACTCTCAGAAGCCTAAGACAACATAATTCCCTGCTGCTTTTTGTTCACACTAGAAATCATGGAGACGAGAAGCACAGGCATCAGACACATGTTTCCATAAACTTGTCACAGCTATATAACTTTTTATTTTTGTTTCATATATTTTTACCTACACTGAACTGAACTGTTATACTTTTTTACATTGCATTTATGATGCCAACTGTTTGACAATAAACTCACACTTTGTTTTTAAGTCAGCCTGGCTATCAATGCTATTCATCCAGAAATGCCTATAAGATAACTAAAGTATTAGTTGTCTTCAATATTTTTCAGATGGTGGGCACTGTCCTGGGAAACATGTACAAATACAAAAAATGTTTAAAATTCTAATTTGGTCGGGAGCAGTGATTTTTCAAATGCTTATAGTGAAACATTAACTTGACCGTACTCGAATATGCGGCCCCACTGGACTGGGCTTTTTCAGTGGGGTTGCATATTTGCATATCTCCCTTTGTGCTGAAAGTGTGCCACACAAAGCGCTCCCAGCATGGAGACTGTGGTCTCACCGAGAGCCCTGAGCTCCGTACTAATGATCGGGACTTGGAAATCCTGATTCCGGGTGATCTAATCACTGTGATACTCTCACGTACCTGGTGGTGGAGTCTGCAGTTGCTGAGGACATCCTCTCTTACAATCCTGACTCAGGAACCCCTGATGTAGTGAACAGGAGGTTCAAGAGTGCAGAATGGCACGAGTGCTTGACAGGAACACTGGTCCGATGGTCACAGGCAGGGCTAGGAATGCAGCTTGATGAAGCAGAGATGAAACCCCAGGAACAGCTGACGATAGCCCCAACCAGCTAGACCAAGCAGGTGACGCTGGATGAGAAGGCCAGGGTTGGAACGGATCAGACAGCAGACAGACAGACCAGGAACTGAGGAGCAGGCAGGAGAGTGGTCAGACACAGGCTGGGTCGGCAACGGGCAGGCAGCGTGGTACCAAGGTGCAGGCAAGTGGATCGTCAGGAATAGCCAGAGGTCAGGGCAGGCGGATAGCAGCGGTGTCAGGATCAAGCCAAGAAGTCAGGGAAACAGGTACAGCAGGTAGATGGGTAGCAGGAATCACGGGAATGTTGTAGACCAAACGGCATTGAACTCATGTCACTGTTCAGTTTAAATAGTCCCATTGGCGCCAAGAATGGTTACGAACGAGGATGCGCGCCTCCCGGTCGCGGGTGCGCACGAACGTTCGTACCGGGCGTTTGTTGGTATCTGTGCACAGCATCCCTTCTCACGGGCACACTGGCTCTACGTCTTTCCTGACAGATAGCCTCGAATTGGCTATCACAGTGATCAGTCACTGTGAAACCCGCCCGGTGTTTTATTTTTCTGTGCATGGAAGAGAGAGATACTTAGTAGTATAATTGCAGAGAAAAAAAAGTTTGTTTAAAAAAATAAATAATAATAATAATACAATACCTAGGACAAGGTTTGATCTAGGTCAGTGCCACGGTTAGTATTTGGTCAAGGTCAGGGTCAGAGGTCAGGGTCAGTATTTTTTTTTATAGGATTTTTTTAATGATGTCATGGTGGTGTGGAGGGGGTTAATGGACCAACTTGTGGGGTTCATAGAGGCGCTCAACTGCAATATTAGCAATAACTTCCTTACCTACAAAGTGGACCGGCATTAGATTGAGTTCCTGGATCTGTTAATCAGGAAGGAAGGTGATAGGATCTCAATGAGCACCTATAGGAAACCAACTGCTGGCAATACCCAACTCCATGAGCCACCATCCTTGGCCCCTAATTAGGGGCATACCTACGGGGCAATTAATCAGAATTCAGAGGAATTGCTCCAGCCTTGATGATTTTAATCAAGAAAGTAGGGACCTTAGTCTAAGGTTTTGTCAGAGATACCCAAACTCAGTGATCAAAAAAGCAAAGCACCAGAGAAGCCCTAGAAGCTACCATCACTACTATTCATAAGCCTGGCAAACCAACAGAAGACCCAGCCAGCTACCGACCTATATCACTGCTGAATTCTGATACAAAACTTTATGCTAAGCTTCTGGCCTCCCATATATCAACTATCATTTCACATTTGGTACACCCTGATCAAGTTGGCTTTGTGAGTGGTAGACAAGCGTCAGACGGTACTTGCAAATATATCAACTTGCTACAATGGGTAGAACACTGTCGAACGCCTTCTCTGTTCATTTCTTTGGATGTGGAGAAGGCGTTCGACAGAGTGGACTGGAATTTCTTAAAAGCAGTACTACTAAAATTTGGTTTCTCTGGTCCACTCTTAGAAGCAATAATGGCATTATATTCTGCCCCCAGTCCTAGATTCATAAATTCGGGCATTTTTTCCGATCCTTTCCATATTTCCAATGACACACGTCAAGGATGCCCTCTTTCACCACTGATTTTTTCACTGATCATGGAACCACTGGCACACTCCATCTGAACTAATCCCTCTATTTCGGGCATAAAAATCGACAATTACGAGCACAAAATCGGCCTTTATGCGGATGACGTGATCATATCCATTACCGAACCCACACTCTTACTCCCACAGCTCCATCATAGCTTAAACCTCTTGAGCAAAGCCTCCCTATACAAAATCAATTACTCAAAATCAGCAATGTTAGGTGTGAATATATACACTAATACCAAAAACAGCATTGCCCAAAATACCTCTTTCTCCTCGGCCCCAAACTCAATACTTCCTTTCCTAGGTACTGTATATCCCTGACCTCATCCACCTCTCAACTGCTTACCCTAAATTTCTCACAACTTACACAAATTACAAAAGACTGCACTCTCAAAAATGTATCTGCTACCACATGTTCTATACAGCTTCCGAGCATTGCCTATACCTTTCCTCCGATCTCAGCTCAACAAACTCCAAGCAACTCTGTCTACATTCATCTGGAATGGTAAACACCCTAGACTCAAAAGAACTAGTCTTTGCTCACCGACATCCACTGGAGGGATAGGCATCCCTAACATCTCAGCTTACTACAAGGCAACCATACTGGAACAAGCCAAGAGTTAGTGGACCCCAGACACCCAGTTCCCATGGATACAAATTGAGCAAACAGCTCTAGCAACTCACCCCAAACTAGCACTCAGTGCATTGCTCATAGAGAACCATTCACAACCTGAACTGTAAATTTCGGGTCCGTACCGAACTTTGGGGTGTCCGTGACCCAGACCCGAACCCGGACATTTGAAAAAAAGTTTGGGTTCGGGTTCTGGGTTCAGGTATTTGATCACGCATATAATAAACTGAAAATACTGCGCTAAATAATACAATTAACAATAAAAGTGTTGTACAAATAATGAACGTTGTACAAATGTTGTACAAGTATTAGAGTGCAGCCGCTATTTAAAATCCAAAGCAAAAATATATATAAAACTATAAGTCCATAGTCCTATAAGCAGCGCAGTTGTGTGTGAACAAAACACCTCTACAAAAAAATAGCAATATTAATAATAGTGCAAGTGCTATAACAGTCCATAAAGTGAACTCTTCAGTGCATAACAACAGGACTTCCACAGTTGAATCCTCCACCTGTGTCACCACGTGAATGAATAAACACACTGAGGCTCACCAGAACATTGAGGGTTAATCAGCCCATCAAGATCGCCTGTCAGGCACTCCTTCCACTGGTTATTATCTCCGTAATCCGGGAAAATTTGGCTTTAACACGCTCCTGCTGTCCCTTCAGCTCCCCCAATGCTCATAAAGATTTCTGAATAAAAGAGGCATAAAACACAGGCTGAGACTCTTCCGAGTTTGCTGTGGCTTGGCATGCGTTCCACAGATGGAGCAAGTGACGTCAATGGTAAGGGAAACCAGAAATAAGTCAACGTATGCAGGGCAGCTAATCAACAAGTGTTTCACTGGTTTGTCCTTAGAAGCCATCACAGCCATGCCTACTAATGGCATGGCTGTGATTGGCCAGTGCATCATGTGACCCAGCCTCTTTATAAGCTGGAGTCACTTAGTGCTGCATGTCACATGCTCTCTGGGTAGTGTAGGGAGATGATGCTGCCGGTGCTGTGAGAGACAGATTGCAGATAGATAGATAGGTAGAGATTACTACTACTACTGCTTTTAGGGACAGATTGTAGATCTCATCCTGCATTATAGAACGATCTGACTGGACTAGGTAGAGTCTACTGCTTAGAGGGACAGATTATTGTTTTAAAATCACCTTCTAGTTTTATAGGGTCAGGTTCCTGCTGTTGCTGTAAGGGACAGATTATTGTTATAAAATCATTTTGCAGCCCTCTAGCACTTTCCAGGACTTTTTTACAGTCATTTTTGTGCCGAAAAGTTCGGGTCCCCATTGACTTCAATGGGGTTCGGGGTAAAGTTCAGGTCAAGTTCGGTACCAAACCCGGACTTTTTCCCGAAGTTCAGCCTAACCCACCGAACCCGAACATCCAGGTGTTCGCTCAACTCTATTTACAACACGTTTTTTAATCTACAGTCAATGCCACCCTCAAGACATGGCAAGCTATCCTTCAACTAGCTGGAGGAATTCCCCATGAAATACTACCAGATCTACCTATGCAATCTCTAAAAAATATCTTACATGATATTTCACTAACAAACTGGTCACAAGCAGGAATTATTTCATTTGGCCACCTTTATGACAACTCTGTGCTTCTCTCCTTCCTGCAACTACAGAATACGTTTAATATCCCTAACAACGACCTATTCAAATACTTCAGAATTCGTTCAGTACTCTCTAAATCCATCTGGGCAAGTAACTTCCTTTTCTGGCACATACTAAGATTTTATAAGGCAACCAATGACAGGGTTAAAGCTATTTCTTATTTTTACAAACTACTTACCAACCCTGTACCCCTTACGAAATCCGATACGATGCTGAAGTGGGAAAATCTACTGAACTGTAGGTACACGCCTCATCAATGGCTCCAAGCTCTCCAACGACCACTAAAATATTCCAGATACATTACCCACTTGGAAGGAGTACAGAAAATCTTCCACAACTGGTACCTCACTCCAGCCAAACTCACCAAGATCTACCCAGCATCGCCTGACACCTGCTGGAGATCCTGCGGTCACATTGGATCAACCATGCACATCTGGTGGACTTGCCCCAAACTGAAACCTCTCTGGGCGGAAGTCACCAAATTTCTCTCTGCCATTCTCCAAACTCCAATACCCTTTCTCTGCAAATGATACTGATGGGACTAGAACTCGACCCTTGGCCAAAAGCCTCTCACTCAATCTTAACACACATTCTTATCCCCATTAGACTATCCATCACCCAAAAATGGAAAGCATTGGAACCCCCCTCTATCTCTGACATAACTACCTCCATGAACAACCATTGCCTGATGGTATACATGTTTGTGAAGGCCTACCTCCAGGTCCCCCTATTCCAAAATAGATGGAACCTCTGGCTAAAACACCACAAGTGCAAACCTCTACCCTGATCTACAAACTTTTTTTTTTTCAGAGCAACCAGACACTGTTCTAGCCCACCGAGACACTTGCCTAATGAGTAAGGACATGATGTGCTGTTCCCCTTACTGGGGGCCTCACGTTGTGTCTCTAACCTTCAGCTTACCTTTCTCCCCTATGCGGAACTGCTAACATAACTTGTACATGTTATTTTGTCTTTACCCCTCTCTCTACTACTTACCAGATGTTGAATATGTATAAAATCTTGCAACTGCTATATACAAAATGTTAATGTCATTCGATTCAATAAAATGTGAAGAGTTTTATAAAAAAGAAAAAAAGCTAAGCTAAAGGCTCAAAACAAATAGAGAGAAGAAACCCTTGGAATAGGAGGAAAAACTGAACGTCCATCTGAAAATAAGAGTGGGCATTGTTACCACTTATGGTTTGAATTGGAACCATATACAAAGACTTATGGACAAACACTGGCACCTAATAATGTGGGAAAACAAACTATAAGACATCTTGGGTGCACGCCCAAGCCTGATCGCCAGGAGGGCACCCACAATTGGTGAAATACTTGTCCATAGTGAATACACTAAAAAAACTGAGAGACCTACCTTGCTCTCTCTGCCCCCCCATAAAGGGTATGCATCCATGCGGACACTGTAATGTGCAGATATATCATCAGAGGTGATACCTTTGTGGACTTCTCTGGAAAACATACTTACCATATCAAAATCTTCCTGAATTGCTCAACGACTTATGCTGTTTATCAAATAGTCTGTCCATGTGGGTTTATCTATGTGGGCAAGACTATCAGAGAATTCAGAAAAAGGAGGGTAGCATATCACAAGTATACTCACCAGGGATGACAAATTCCTGGTGGCTATACATTTTAGGGATTTGCACAGAGCATCCATAGATGGATTTAGATGTGGGATTATATATAAGTTTGAATTATCCCATAGAAGAGGTGACTGGGACAGCATTTTATTGCAAAAGGAAGCAAGGTGAATCTTTCTTTTAGATTGTTTGACCCCAAAGGGGCTAAATAGTGACATGTCCCTACAATGCTTCCTGTGACTCATTCTTTACGTACTTAGATAAGACATGTGTGTATATATGAGGATGTGGCACACAACGTCAAAGCACACCTGCTGATTTGTGCATGTATGCGTGTCTCCTCTTTTCCTTTGAGGGGCGTAGTGGCCAGGACCGTGAGGGGGAAATAGACATGTCCAGCTCCACTCTTAGAATGCTAACTATTGGGTGTAGTATGGATAGGTTATGGTACAATAAGGTATTGCACTCAGCACTGTAATATATATATGACTTATAATTCTCCCCTTGTATATAATATGTTAGCTAGTAGTTATAACACAGCGGTGACACTGACTTTTTATTTACTTTTCATATATTGCACCAGTTCACTTTAAGATAGCAGTGGGGGTGGCCTAAGGTACCTTCTTAGGTAAGTGTCCTCCGATTGGCTAACTATGCTCTGACGAAGTTCCTGTTGGAACAAAACATGTAGACAATACTGTGGGTGTCTGCCTCCCCATTCATTGTTCCCACCTGTCCCACCACACCATGACAGTTTCCATGCCCATTCTGCATCACCAGCCAGTCGGCTCTGTGTTTCACTGCATCTTGATAGTCAACCACACACCACCATCCAACAGCCTTGAGGAGCGGTGACCCTCTGCACCTGTATCTGAGGACTGACCAGCTGCACACTACTATTCAACAGCTTTGAGGAGCAGTGAGTTCCCGCACTTGTGTGCGATGAGTGTGCATCTCTGGAATCGTACATTCAGTGTGAGAGCCGCCACATGAATTGCTGGATATAGACTACAGCCAGTCGGCTCTGTGTTTCACTGTATATTGCTAACCAGCTACACACCATTAGCCAACAGCCTAGAGGAGCAGTGTTTTCCCACTCTTGCACTTGTGGACTGACCAGCTGCACACTACAATCCAGCAGCATTGAGGAGAGTTGATCTTCAGCACCTGTGGATTGGCTGTGCTCCATCCATCCTTTATCACAGCTTCAGCTTCACCACAGATCTGTGTCTAATGAGTGTGTGTTTCTGGAACTACAGACCCAGTGTGAGAGCTGCCACATGGCTTGCTGGATCAAGTTCACAGTTCAGTGACAGTGCCTGGACATTATCCCTGGGATCACTGGCAACCTGCTGATTGGAGGCATTGTACCCTAGGAGGGGTGAGGAATGAAGTGTTCATCTTATACAGGATGAGATTGCCAGACTGCATTGGTTGCAATCTTCTTGTCTATGCTCCCAGCTTATTAGTGAGTGTCATGGCTGCCTTTCCAGGGTACAGCTTCCACTTGTACAACCGTGAGTACTCCTGCATACATTACATAGGGGGGATTGGATGACTGAGTGAGAGGAGGAGAGTATCCCACCCCCCCGTGTCCATCAGCACCCCAACTGTGTGTGGCAGCTAGAATCACCCTCTGGCTGTTCAATCATGCATGCATGCCTACAGAGACTACATCTGTGATTCCTTTTGTTGGGCTCTAAGAAGTATATGGAATGCCATGGACTTCCATCATCTTTCTTTGGGCACACACTTGTCCCCATTTCAGGGTTGAGTTCCATTTGTGGATCTGTACTTTAGGGCATTTGGTTGGTGTCATTACAGGCAGCGGTGGTGGGACAGGGTGTTGTTTTTTTGTTTTGTTTTTGTGGCAGGATTTTTTTTGTTTTAGGTAGGATATGAAAAAAAAAATGGCACTATTGTTTTTGGGCTGTACTACGGGTACAAACAACAAGCAACATACTCATATGTGGTATTGCTGCGATCGACAGGAGCAGGAGAATTTAATGGGGGTTGTTCATCTTCGGTGGAAGGTTATTTACATTAATTACTTTTTTTACTATTTTGGGGCAGTTTTCTTTTGATAAAAGTCAATTCAGAAGATTGCCATTACCATTTACCACCAAAAGAAAGCCCAATTTGTTTTGAAAAAACACAGTATAATCCACCTGGATGCACAAAGTTACTGTGATGATATGTACTGTTTTACTAACACTTGTCAAAGTTGCAAAATTGTTCTTAGGCATTTAGATTTGCTTTACCCTTAGGAGTGAAGAGGTTAAAAATGCCAAATTCCTTTAAATAACATGCCTGAGTGGGCCCTATATTTTTCCACTGAAGGGGTGTATCTTTGTAATTTACATAAAGTGCTACAGCAGCACTGACATTTTAAAAGGAAAACGTGTTTGAAATTGCAAGCAAACAACATGTCATTGACAGCTTCTTAATTTTTATTTTTTTTTTTTTTTTTTTTTATTCGGATCAGTTTCGTCTAGGTCTGTGTCTTATCGACCTCTTTTTCCCTTTTATGATTTCACTTCAGTCATGTCATCATGGGAAGACTTTTCATCATCTCCGATCTCCCCTTCTCAGCCTTACAAATTTTATATTCCCTTCTTTTATTTCCTTTCTGTTGGGAGACTAGATGTTTAACTTTCCCTCAATAACAGCCCCGTCTCTCTTTTCATTTTTCTTGCATCCCTTTACTCCCCTAAATCCTCCCCCCCCCCCACCCTAGGTTCCGACAGCTGTTTCTCCGCTAATCATTATATTTAAGTATGTCCCAGAGGTCTTAAAACTTGTCCATCCCTCCCACTTCTCCCCTTCATCTTCCGTTAGATCCTCTGCTCTTATTTTCAGGGACTCCATATTTCGTGTCTCTTCTACTCTTAGGCACCATTCCCTCACTGTTGGTATTTGCGTACTTTGCCAATATCTGGGGATCAACCCCTTTGCCGCATTCAGCAGGTGTGGTACTATAGATTTTATGTATTGTGTGATGGGTCTGTCCGACAGATGGAACAAACATTCCATTGGAGCTCTGACTATCTCAATTCCAGTTATTTCCTTGATCAACATCACAATCTCTTCCCAAAATTTCTGGATCCCCTTACATTCCCACCACAGGTGTGTCATTGTTCCCACTTCTCTGCAACCTCTCCAGCACCATTTTCCATGGTCTGTCTGAATCTTTGACATTCTCTCCGGGGTGAGGTACCATCGTGTGAGGCATTTGTAATTCATCTCCCACGTTTTGCTAACTGTGGCGGATTTAAACCCAAGTTTTGTGATCTTTTCCCACGCTTGTGTCCCCACCTGTTGTCCCAGTTCCTTCTCCCATCTATCGAAGCATGGCGGGCGATCCACACTCCCCAGTTCTACTAGCATATTATATAGTTTGGCCACGTGCCCTTTTTTTCCACCTCTTTTCATACAGATTTTTTCCAATTGTGTTGTTTCTTTTTCTGTTCTCAGTGGCTGGGGGAGTGTTTTGACAAATTGTCTTAATTGCTGGTACCGCCATGCGTCGATGTCTTGGAATTCTGCCCTACTTTTTAATTCTTCTAGTGTCGCTATTTCCCTTCCCCTTAGTATATCTTTTAGTTTTGTGTCTGTTTTAATCCATTTCCCGAACCACTCCTCTTTCCCAGGTGCAAAGTACTGTGTTCCACTCAGCGGCGTGTATGGTGAGTTAAATTCCCATTTGATTTGTGTAAGTAGTTTATCCCACTCTTTTAGTACTATGTGTGTCAAATTACTTGTGTCTTCTGCAAGTTCCCTCAGTCCTTTTGGGATCCACACCCCCTTCCCTAGGTGACTCCTACTCCACCTATTTTCCATCCTTCCCCATTTCTTATCTGTGGGATTTATCCACTCTATCACCCGTGAAATTAAATTTGCCGTGTAGTATTTTTTAATATCTGGCACTGCTAGTCCCCCCCTTTTTTTCCTTCTACTTAGTATCGAGAGTTTTATCCTTGGTTTTTTATTTCTCCACATGAATTTGTTTAACACCTTCCTGATCACCTGAAAGAATGTCTGCGGGATTTCAATTGGTAGCATTTGAAGCTTATATAAGATTTTTGGTTGTATTACCATTTTTATTGTGTTGATTCGTCCGAACCAGGACAATGGTCTGTGGGAGAGTTTATTTAGTGCTTCTTTGATTTCATTAATTAAAGGAATAAAATTCCATTGATATAGTCTCTCCCAATCCGTTGCTAAGATGATCCCCAGGTATTTTAGTCCCTTCTCCACCCATTTAAAAGAGAAACTCTTTTGGAGGTCTATTTTTTCTTGTCTGCCTATATTGATACCCAGGATCTCAGATTTATCTTTATTTATTTTGAAATTTGATATCTATCCGTATCTTTTTATCACCTCTATTACTTTTGGTAGCGATGTCTTGGGGGAGTCTATATATAATAATAAATCATCGGCGTAAGCCGCAACCTTGTGCTCCTCTTCTGCCGCCATAAAACCTCTTATCTCTTGATTGTTCCTGATTACCGACAGTAGTGGTTCTATATAGAGGATATGCTTGGGTCCTGACCAGACCTTTTTGGGTTGGTGAACCCCATCCTCCTTAATTAGCCCCAATCAGTGTCCACCTGATCCATGGGATGTGTCCTCTGTTCTCCCATAAAGATGACAGCCATTAGTCCTTGTTAGTTCTCTATTCTCCAAAATACCGCCGTCTTCTCCTCGTGTTCCAACGCCGAATGCGGCTACTAAATAATAATATATATCTGAGGGGGTTCTGTAGCGATGGTTTTCATTATCTCCACTATTTTTCTATGCC
>BLSH010427634.1:86690-104790 GCA_018402905.1 Glandirana rugosa | reverse complement strand
AAGAGACAGACTCAAAGCAGCGGTATGTGAAATCTCTAATTTCTGCTATCTGTCCTCAGAGCAACAGCACAGACAGCAGTAGTAAAGTAATCTATCTCAGGATGCAGGATCAGGTCTTAAAATGGCTAAAATCTGTCCCTCACGCCGTCAGCTACCTTTCCCTATACTAACCCAAGGAGCATGTGACTGCAGCACTGTGACTCCAGCTTATAAAGAGGCTGGGTCACATGATGCACCGGCCAATCACAGCCATGCCATTAGTAGGCATGGCTGTGATGGCTTCTAAGGGCAAACCAGTGAAACGCTTGTTGATTGGCTGCCCTGCAGCTTCTCAACACGTGGAGTAAAATAGCAGAACCCCGGACCGAACCCGAACGATTTTTGAAATGTCCGGGTCCGGGTCCGTGCCACGGACACCCTAAAGTTCGGTACGGACCCGAACGTTACAGTCCGGGTTCGCTCAACACTAGTGAAGACCATGACAGGATGTAGAGCTCCCTCCAGCAGATACCGCCATTCCTCCAGGGTGGACTTGATCGCCAGAAGTTCCCTGTCCCCCACATCGTAATTTTTATCTGGTGCCGTAAGCTTGCGGGAGGAAAAAGCGATGGGGTGTAGCGAGGCCTTTGTCCCTGGTCTCTGGGATATAACTGCTCCCACTGCAGTCTTCGAAGCATCCACCTCCATGATGTAAGGCAGGGCTGAATCCGGATGCTTTAGAGCAGGTGCGGTAGTAAATAGTTCCTTGAGCTTCAGAAAGGCCATTTGGGCCTCGGGAGACCAGTGGAAGTGGAAGCCTTGTTTAGTGAGTTGTGTAATGTGTGAGATAACAGCAGAAAAACCCTTAATAAACTTCCTGTAAAAATTGGCGAAGCCTACAAACCCCTTTCCGGTCAACGGGAGCTGGCCAATCCAAGATTGCGGAGACCTTCTGTGGGTCCATGGTGACTCCGGTGACAGAAATGTTGAAGCCCAAGAACACACAAGGCACACTTTTCAGCCTTAGCATAGAATCCATGCTGACGCAGGCGTTGTAAAATGCACCCGACGCACCCGACGTGCCTGCGGTGTTCTTCCAGAGAGGCCAAAAAGATGTGGATTTCATCAAGGTAAATGATGACAAACTGGTCCAGGTAGTCACGGAACACATTGTTCAACAGGTGCTGGAATGTGGCTCGAGCATTACAAGGTCCGAAGGGCATCACAAAGTATTCATAGTGACTGAAGCGTGCTATCACCCTCTTGGATGCGAATGAGGTTATAGGCTCCGCGAAGGTCCAGTTTGGTGAATACAACAGCTGTTCCAAGTCTTTGAAATAGTTCAGGGACCAATGGCAAGGGATTTTTTTTTCTTTAAATCAGGAAATTTTTATTGAGAGAGGAAGTAAACAATACACACAACGACCGTATGGCCATCTTAAATATGATCACAGTGTTACATACAGGCTATAAAATAGTCAGCAGATTTTTATCAATATGAAGACATACTGTATATAGTATTCACAGTGTGCATACTCCCCCCCCCCCCCCCATGTAGGGTTGCCATCTAGGGATGCACATCAAAGAATACCGCATCCCTTATGTCCTTTCTGTAAGAAGGAAAAAAAAACATCTCCCCTCCATAATCATTAATGTGTTCAGGGATATCGCTTTTTAACAGTAATCTTATTAAGGTCCCTATAGTCTATGCAGAGTCTACGTACGACCTATGAGGTGGGAGTTCATCTGCCCCTTTCTTGCTGAACACATCCAGAAACTCGTGGTAGACGGATGGAGGCGGGTTTCCGGATCAGAGTTAGAGTTCAAACAGAGCACATAAGAAGGAGATTCCGGAGCCGGTGGTAGGCAGTTGCGTTGGCAATAAGAGGAGGAAAACTGAACTTCTCCAGTGGACCAATCAATAGTGGGGCAGTGTGCCCGGAGCCATGGCAGACCCAGAATGACCGGGAAGAGAGGGGTCACAATGGCGTCCAGCAACAGGTGTTCTGAATGGCCACCCATTGTCCGGGCAAGAACAGGGACAGTTCCATGGGTGACAGCTCCAGATTTAATGGTGGACCCGTCAGCTAAGCGGATGGCCATCTGATGGGTCTTAGGCTTGAGGTGAATTTGATGTTGAGCTGCAAAGGTCAGGTTGACAAAGCAGCTGCAGGCTCTGGAGTCCAAGATAGCTGGGGCCTGGATATTCCCATCGGGGAACTGAAGATGAAGGAGAAGAACAAGGTGGTTAGAGAAATCGGGTAAGGATAAGAGTCCTCCTGTGGTAGTGTGGGGGCCCTTCCCATACTTGACCAGACAGGACCTGACAAGATGTCCGGGGCCTCCCCAAAAGAGGCAGAGATTATGGGTCAGGCATCTGTGTCCCTCTTCAGGAGAGAGTGAGGGGCGTAGAGGTCCGGGTTCCGGAAGGACTTGTGGAGCTGGTAATGGATAGCTGGGCACTCTGGGTATCATCCGGGCAGGTAATGCAGATCCTGCAGCTTCTTCAGCTCTACGCTCCCACTGATGGCGGTCAACCTGGATGGCCAGGTTGATCAGGGTATCCAGAGTCCAGGGGACACCCATGTGGGCCAGCTCATCTTTGAGCGGCTCCGAGAGCCCCAGCCTGAACTGATGACAGAGCACTGTATCATTCCAGGCCATATTTGTGCTCCAGCACCAGAACTCTGCTACATAATCTTCTGCCATACGGCGGCCTTGCTGGAGCGCGTGAAGAGCAGCCTCTGCCGTGGCAACCTGGTGGGGATCCTCGTACAGCCGGGCCATGGACTGAAAGAAAAGGACGAGGTTGGTGGTTTCAGGGGCCTTTTGTTCCAGCAGCCAGTGGGCCCAGGCTTAAGGTTCATCTAGTAGAAGCGAGATGACCAATGCCACCTTGGTGGCTTCTAGAGAGAAGGTGCGGGGTTGCAGGAGGAAATATAACTCGCATGAATTGCGAAAGGCCCAAAACTTCCGGCGGTCCCCCGTGAACCGCTCGGGCAAAGGTACCCCGGGTTCAATAGGCAAGGTGACCATGGGGTGGGCAGCCGGCTGGCTGGCGCTGGGTGGAGCTGACAAGGTGAGTTCCAGGACTCTATTTTCCAACCAGGTCTCCTTGTAAGTCCTTCACTGCTTGGGTGAGCCCAGCTAGGTGAACACTTAGATCCTCCATTGGAGAGGGCCCCTTCACAGACTCAGAATAGCTGTCCGTTGCTGTCACATATCTGATGGTAGAGTCTGACTTATGCAGTGGGCAACCTCTCTTATGGCCCTGGTTCCAGAACCCATGGTAGAGCAGACAGGGAGTTCCAGAGCGCAGGGGGGCACGAAGGCTGGATTGGACACAGATGGCGATGAGATGTCGTCCAGAGGTTCATGGAAGACTGAAAAGTAGTGAGACAGGCCAGGTCAGTAACATGAAGGCAAATCGGTACAAAAGGAGCAGGTGGTCGGGTGCAAGCAGGTTTGGCAACGGGCAGACAACTGAAGTACCAAGGGGTCAGGCAGAAGAATGGTCGTAGGCAAGCCGGGGGTCGGTGCAGGCAGAGTTCAGACAGGTACAGGTCAAGCCGGGTCACAGGTAAACAGGAAGTCTTCAGGACAGATCGCTATAGGACACAGGAACGCTGTAGAATGGACAGCACCGATTGCAAGGTGCTGTCAGTTTAAATGGCCGTCTGGGAGAACGTGCCGGCGCATAAGTGCGCGCAAATGCGTACAGGCACGCGCACGCATGCACCGGCGCGCACTAGCATGCACAGGCGGGCTGGTGCACAGGCGCACGCACATGTGCGCAAACGCTACGTGCGCCCGCGCATAGGTCTCCTGGCCCAAATTCCAGGGGCGGAGGTGGTCTCCTGACAGAGCCTCTGTGGGGCATCCTCAAGCAGAAGGTTGAGGAGCACAAGGTCTCTAAAATCCACCAGCTTCACAATGTCATCATGGGGGAGTGGAAGAGGACTCCAGTGGCAACCTCTGGTGAACTCCATGCCCAAGAGAGTTAAGGCAGTGATGGAAAATAATGGTGGCCACACAAAATATTGACACTTTGGGCACAATTTGGACAGTTTCATTTAGGGGTGTACTCACTTTTGTTGCCAGCAGTTTAGACATTAATGGCTGTGTGTTACGTTATTTTGAGGGGACAGCAAATTTACACTGTTAAACAAGCTGTACACTCACTACTTTACAATGTAGCAAATTGTCATTTCTTCAGTGTTGTCACATGAAAAAATATACTAAAATATTTACAAAAATGTGAGGGGTGTATTCACTTTGGTGAGATACTGTACATCTCCTCTTATCCTCCAGCACACTACTTACTCCAGTTACACTTCTTCCTCCGGCACATTTCTTGCTTCTCTATACTCCAGTTCCTCTCTCCTGCACGTTATTTATTCCAGGCCCATAAGGAAATGTACTAGGCCTTCTCCATTTCTACAGCCTGACTAGCACAGGGCGAGGCCTGCCATGCTGCACGCAGAGCCTCAGAACCACCCATTACAGGTAGGGACAGTTGGCCCCCTAGTGTGCAGGTACACTACTGTGCTAGCCTGATGGACTGCTACTCCCAGCCCATCCTCTTGCTACAGGCCCTGTCAGCCGCTCCAGCTGCGTTGGCCTTCTTCACTGCCATCATGACACCACAGTCCCTTACTGACTTATGCATCTTTCCCAAATTGTTTCTCACCCCAATCTGCTCTGGCATGCCTCTACATTTTCCCAGGGTGTGTGTCACACCCTGACCACCCGATGGACTCCTGACTGAGCCTCTCCAGTAGCGCTGTCTGTTGCTCTCTTGCTCCCTTGTGCTGTTCCAGAATCTCTATCCTCTCCTCCTAGCTGCACCCGAGCCCAGGCCTCAAGGTCACCCCCCAGACTGGGGGCTCTCTCCCAGATGAGGCCTCAGCAACCTCAGCTAATTCTCAGCTCCAGCTCTTCCACCCGAACTCCTACCAGATTGGGCTGACCTTTGAGTATTTAAGGATGCCTGCCCCCTGCCAATCCAGATTGGGGATTGGTCAGGGCTCCTTAGAATACTCCAGATGGCTACACCTCCCTCCAAGCTCTCTGTCCAGAAACTTTCCTTCAGATTCTAGAAGGAAGTGGAAAGTCCTGGTGACCTCATCTGTGAATCACTCAATCCTCCCTGAGCCACTCCCAGCCCAGAAACAAAAACAATCAGGCATGCAGATCAGTCAGGCCTGACTAAATTTTCCTCACCTACCAACAATCTAATAACAATAGCTCCCTCTTACCAGGGGGAGCTAAACTCACCCCCTAAACCTCAGAGAAAATTGAAAAAGATGCTCCAGGGCTCAGGAGCGGGGCATCCCAGAACAGAAATTGGGAGGGGAAAAGGGAACAAACTTTGGATGGGGAAGGAGAGAACAATAAATTAAGTACAAAAATATATTGTCACATCTCTATACATTATTCACATGGTACAATATATTTACACAGCCCTACCTACAGGTCACTGCAGCTAGCTTTTTTTTTTTTGTTTTTCACCATGACTGAATACCAGGCTGAACAATGGATCTCTTTTATGTCCAAACTTTATGACGAGTTTGGTAAAAATGAAGCAGTAGAATATGTTATTACATCTACTTATATCAACCTTTGTCAAATACTAGAGAAAAAATCCTTGTTGTATTGGCACATAAAGAATTTTCAAGATTACATCAAAGAGGATATTAATCCATTTGGTTTACGTGTTCAAATTTTTCTCTCATTTGAGATTACAGATCCCAACTTTAAACAGTTGTGGGAAAATAATCTCAAATTATGTTCTAAAAATATGATGTTGTTGCTGATTGAGGAATATAATAAGCGTATGGTAGAGATGGACAAACAGGTTGATACATTGCAAAAAGTTCTTGCTCCATATCAGACCCATGCATTAGTGTCTGATTTAGAAAGCAAACTCAAAACTAATTTACAAAAATTTAAAAAAGACATCCTAATCAGTAAAGACAAAAAACTACAACATGACCTCAAGGCCTTCAGAGAAGGGAGGGCCTTTAGATGGCATCAATCTACACACAATAGACGAACATTACAGAGTAATGGTAAAATTTATACACGCAATGATAATTCTATAACCTCTACATATTCTTCTGTTTCTCCCTCATCTTCAGGTCAACCTAAAAATCTGCGACGCTCCAAACGCCTCCGACGCGGAGATAGTTCCCACGACCATTCCCCTCCATCGGATGAGTCTTATCCAGATGCAGGTAATACACGCACTACCACATCTCGACACAACGTGCACACAAGCACTCCAGCTCCCGGCACCACACACCTCATACATGGCAATGCACATTCCTCGCTTTCTGTTTCAACCACTCCTTATGCCCAAAACCCCATGAGAGGGACTTTTTTAGATCAACTGCGAACCAAAACACAAACTCACCAAACCAAAATCAAACTCACCAAGAAAACAAACACCAATCCACCACACTAAACGTAGTCAATTTATCCAGACATGCACTATCACCTGATGAATTAAACGTACTAGCAAGGGGTTTAACCTATTGCCCTGATTTTCATCTAAATAAATTCGAAACCATCAAAGACATTCACTTGTTCATTAGAAATCTCCTACTCATAAGCCTATATGCCAAAAGAAATGTTGCCACAACCACACCCACACCACCTCCCCCCCGATGTGCAAGCCCTGGATCTTCTTATAGCTTTACTGGAAGAAAATGACTCTGCGGATCTCCATAGACCTTGACTCCATAGACCTTGAGAGTCTGCTCGGCATGGCTGATCCTACTTCAGCCAGCACTGAGCAGCCCCTGGTCCCTACTCTTAAAAAACCTTCATCTTTATACCCTCCTCCCAGTTCCAATCACAATGCAGGTACCTTTCTAAAAATGGTCACCAAAGACATCAGTCGTCTACCTATCCCCTCCAACCCTTCGTCAAATTTTTCAATTCGTGAACGCAATGCATTGAAGGCTCTGGCCTCAAACACCGATTTGGTGATTAAACCGTTCAATAAGGGTGGCAAAGTTGTGGTTATGAATAGTTATGAATAGTACTGACTACATAGGTATGTGTATGTCTATATTAAATAACTCCGACAGGTACCGTCCTATTCCTTCCAACTTGATCTATTGGTTTTCTAAGGAATTTTACACCTTTGTAGACAATGCTTATTACCACAATGTAATACCCAAACATACATGGGAATACATACGCACCAGTTACCCACGAACAGCAACCTTTTACGCGTTGCCCAAACTTCACAAAAATTTCACCAAGCCCCCAGGACGTCCAATTGTTTCAGGATGCGGCAACCTCACCGAAAATTTGAGTCATCTTGTTGACAATCACCTACAACCTTTAGTTGTCAAACTTCCTTCGTACGTATGTGACACCATTCATTTTTTGCAGATCCTTGAGGGCCTCCGCGTCGATGGCGACAATATCCTGGTCGCCATCGACGTCGAAGCCCTATATAGCACCATTCCCCATGATAGGGGTTTGGCGGCTATTAGACATAAATTTACCTCCTCAAATTCTTTGGATCCCCAATATGATACATTTGTGGTGCAGGCTCTTCAGTTCATTCTGGAGCACAATGTTTTTTCCTTCAATGGCACCCACTACCTCCAGGTGCAGGGGGTTGAGATGGGGACACCCTGTGCCCCATCATATGCCAACCTGTACCTGGGGGAGTGGGAAAGCCAATTGTGGCATGATCCGGGCATTTTTGTCTACGCTGGTCATATATCCTACATCAATTTCTAGCCTACCTTAACCAGAACAAGCTGAATCTGCACTTCACAATGTCTTACAATACTCAGGAGCTGCCTTTCCTGGACGTTATGGTACATAAGGGCCAAGATGGGCAATTACTTAGTCAATTATTCCGTAAAGCCACCGCTGGAAATTCTTTACTTCATGTCAGCAGTTTCCCCCCCAAACCACTTTTGGCTTCCATTCCCTTTAGTCAGTACCTTCGAGTGCGTCGCAATTGCTCTGTTGAGTCCTCTTAATTAAAGAGGCCAAAGAGCTACAAACACGACTTTTAGAATGTGGATACTCCAGAGCTTCTCTGAAGCATGCATTCAGGAGAGTTCGGAGTATCCCTCGAACTGACCTTCTTAGCAAGAAAAAAATACAAACTCCAGACAAGATTACACATATAGTCACTACCTACTCCACCCAGGATAGACAAATTAAACGCATCCTAGGTAAATATTGGCATCTTCTTACCATGGATTCCCAATTATCTCCATTTGTTCCACATTCACCAGCTGTGGCCTACCACAGGGCTCTTTCAGTTGGCGACAGACTGGTCTCTAGTGAATTCAGCGCCCACAGGAGAGACCCGTGTATACGTCACGGCACTTTCTCCTGTGGGGGATGCGACTATTGTCAATACATGGACAGACGTAGTAGAATTATATTGCCCAACCGTCAAGTTTTCAGTCCTAAACATTTTGTTAATTGCAAAATTCCGGGCATAGGGTACCTCCTCTCTTGTGAGTGTGGAGGTTACTATGTCGGGAAAACCTAAAACGAATTTTGGAAGAGGATATATCAACACGCTCTTTCCATAACCAAACGTGACCCTGACGCCCCCTTGGTCGACATACCGCTTCAACCCACCCTACCTTTCTTCCAAAAATCCTTTTTCTAGCCCTGGACCGGGTCCACTTCGGCTCGCACGGGGGTGATTTCAACAAACAACTCCTCCAGCGTGAGCTCTGGTAGATCCATACTCTCCAGGCTACCTCCCCTCCCGGACTCAATGAGATCTGCAGCTTCAAACCCTTCCTCCCGGGCTTCACATCGGGGGGTTGTGAACTCACTCTATAAGTATTTCCATATTTTTATATGCTCATTCCCCTTTTCAGCATTTAATAGCCACTCCATGAATCATTCGTTTTTTGTACTGTCCCTTCAATACCCAATATATGCTTCCTTCACCACTTCTCATTCATTACTATTACCTGTATTATTCTCTCTTGTGGCTGTTTCCCTTTTTACATGTCCTTCGTCCCCTAGTATTTCCAGTCATTCCCCTCTCATCCACTATTTTATTCATTCATTCTTTCTTTTCCCTCCATTACCACTCGCCTATGTACTATGTTCGCACCCACATTCCATTTACTAATTACTTTTCTTCGCCCACTTACATTATCCACCGCTGGGGGTCGTACACACTCCCCGGCACGGGGGTATTGTGTGCCACCCGGCGGGTAGGCTCCACTGGAGCTCGCCGTCTCGGCCTTTTGGCCGCTTCCGCTGCTCCTTGTTGGAACAAGCTTTTTGTCCTGGCAGGCCTCCGTCTGCTCGGGCACACAAAATTTTCAGTCTTTTTTTAATTTATAGCGCAAAAAATAAAAAACCCAGGGGTGATTAAATACCACCAAAAGAAAGCTCTATTTGTGTGAAAAAAATGATAAAAATTTTATATGGGTACAGTGTCGCATGACCGCGCAATTGTCATTCAAACAGCAACAGCGCTGAAAGCTGAAAATTGGTCCGGGAAGGTAGGGGGTTTAAGTGCCCAGTATTGAAGTGGTTAACTGGGCACCACCTGGCATGATTTAAGGCACGTTATCTTTTTTATATATTCTTTAATCTTCCACCAGTGTTATATATTCTATATCTTTATATACATATCTATATTTTCTTTATTCAGTGTAATCCACATGCTTAGTGTGGTTGGGCCGGCACAGCCACCTTGGGCCCCTTGTGGTCGCACAACATTTTATGCTCCCTTTCCCGGGGTTTACACTCCCAGCGGTTGTCTGGACTCACCTCCAGATCTTCTCGGGCTGACATCATCATTGGTTTGTTGGGTGCCTCCAGCATATATGTAAGTGTCATTCTCACCTTCAAGGTGAATGCTTAATTACTCAGTTTACTCATTAGTTTGTCCCTACAATATGTTTATATATTATATATACTTATGTCATGTACGATTTAATCCTCTACAGACAGCACACTTTTGTTGTACTTGATGCTCATTATCCCCTGAAGAAGGACTAACCGAAACATGTTGGGATGTTTGTGATATTGCCCCTGGACCCTGCTGCCAACAGTGGTCATCTGAGTGTGCAAATCCTAAATGCATCGAGTCCAACTTTCCTTATGCTGATTGATTGTGGTACCCTGAATTTTATTTTTTTTTTTGTTCCATAAACCCTGAATTTTATATTTGTAACTTGGAATTGTATTCATGTTATTTTGTATTTTGTCTTTACCTTTGTAAAGTGACGAATACGTACAAATTTCTTCGCTCACTTTGTCTTTTATCCATTTCTGTATGAATAAAATATACAATTTTTTACTCTATTTTCTTTTTTCTTTGTATTGGGATTATTCATATTGGGATTTCCCTCCCATTCTCCAGTTGTTTCAGCTAGCTACGTACACAATTTATACATTCCTGAGCCAGAGTGCTTCTCCCATAATTGTAGGAAGTCCTCTTGACTCATGATGGATGGGGAGGAGAAACCGCTCCTCCCCTGGAATCCTAAGAGAAGAAAGAAGAACCTAACTACAACTATTTAACTAAACAGATCCATTGAGAGGGGGGTTATAAACCTCTTGATGGATAACTCAAATATCAAACACAGTTCTTTTCTTCTTTTTTTTTTTAGCGTTCCTGATGGGAGGGGCCCCTCCCTGGACAATAGGTTCTCAAATTGGTAAAGAAGCAGGAATAAACCTCACTTCAGAGTCTCTCCAGTGAAACAGTCCCACCCACTGGGCACAGGGTGGCAGGCTGGTTTGCCCTACAATTCAGAGGGAAATGTGCACACTCCGCTACTCCTCCGGCAGTCCATGGAGTGTGCTTGCATAGGTTGTACTACATCACAGTCCTTACACATAATAGTGAGGATCAGGCAATCTCCTCCGACTGTCCCCCTCCCCCAGAAAGAAATGGAATAACTCCTTGCGGGCTGTCCTTGTTTGATGATCACAAAACAGTCTTTCTGGATAGTTTGGGCTAGACTCCACTCTTTCTTCAATTCCAGGAATCTCTCCCACTGGCTGCTCTCTGGTCCCCGCAAGGGTTTTGGTATGTGGAGGTATTCCCAGGACATGTCATTCTCCCACTCCTCCCTGGTGCTCTCTATAATGTCCATGCCTTGGGGTGACACATAAAGGAAATCTAGGCCCCACTCCAGAGCAACTTTACGCTGGACTTCTCCCTGGTAGCAGGAGAGGCTAGGCAGACGCTTCACCTTCCCTCTCCCCGGCAGAATGTGTCCGGTGACCTGACCACCTGCTGATGATATATTGCTGCTATGGTCTGGGTAGTGGAGGGCCTATTATAAAAGAGATGGCTGCTGACACGGGGGGTTCCTGATATATTGCTTGGATGTGGTGAAGGCCCAGATTCATCCACTTCCAAGAGGAAATTACATGTGTGTGAAACCACCGTCACCCACTCTTCTTCTGATCAAGATCCCTCACTAGGAGACTACTAGAGTTGAGCGGACACCTGGGTGTTCGGGTTTGTCTGGTTCGGCCGAACTTCGTGGAAAAGTTTGGGTTCGCTACCGAACTTGACCCGAACTTGACCCCGGACCCAAACCCCATTGAAGTCAATGGTGACCTGAACCTTTGGGCACAAAAATGGCTGTAAAAAGTCCTGGAAAGGGCTAGAGGGCTGCAAAGGGAAGCAAAATGGGGGTAAGTATAGGACAAGTGCCCTACAAACAAATGTGGATAGGGAAATAACTTAAAATCACATAAAAAAAAATAAAAAATGGAGGAGGAGGTGGATGTGGAGTAGGAGCCTAGAGGTTGACTAGGCCATGGCCGTGGCAGTGTAGGTGGAAGTGGCGGTGGTGGAGGAGGTAGCCAACACTGTTATTTGTTTGTTTGTTTTTTTTTTCTAATTAGGGTAGCCCCCAAAATATTGAGACATATAAAAAAAAAAACAAGTATACCAATGGCTGTGTGAGGCCGATCTAAATGTCTATTCTGCACAAGGTACAGACAAGTCTTGTGGGATCCATGCCTGGTTAATTTTAATAAATGTTAGCTTGTCCACTTGGCTGTGAACAGACGGCTGTGCTTGTCTGTGATAACGCCCCCTGCCGTGCTAAACACGCGTTCAGACAATACACTGACCGCAGGGCAGGCCAGCACCTCCAAGGCATAAAGGGCAAGCTCAGGCCATGTGCCCAATTTGGAGATGCAGAAGTTGAATGGGGCAGACCAATCAGTCAGTACGTGTAGGTGTGTGCACACATACTGTTCCACCATGTTGCTGAAATGCTACCTCCTGCTAAGACGTTACCTATGAGCTGGTGGTGCTGTTTGTTGTGGTGGCATGCTGCTGACAAAGCTTTTCCACATTTCTGCCATGCTAACCCTGCCTTCTGAGGTGCTGGCAGTGCCACAGCTGCGTTGGTGAGCTCTTCCTCCTCCTCCGCCTTCGCCTTGTGCTTCCACAGAGCCCCCGGTGTCATTTGGGAATGCCCTCAGCAGCGCGTCTACCAGCGTGTGCTTGTACATCTTCCGATCACGCTCCAGTGAGGGAATTAAGGATGGCACGTTGTCCTTGTAACAAGGATCCAGCAGGGTGGCCACCCAGTAATCGTCACAAGTTAAAATGTGGGCAACTCGGCTGTCGTTGAGTAGGCACTGCAGCATGTAGTCGCTCATGTGTGCCAGGCCACCCAGAGGCAAAGACAAGATGTACTCTGTGGGAGGTGTATCATCTGTGTCCTCCGTATCCCCCCAGCCACGCTCCAGTGATGCCCATGAGCTGCATTGGGTGCCACCCTGCTGTGAACACGGTTCCTCCTCGTCCTCCTCCTCATCATCATCTTCCTCGTCCTCCTCATTCTCCAGAACTGTGCCCTGGCTTGAAATTTTTTTACATGGCCTATGCTGGTGCAGGAACCAAACCTCTGAGCCACTTGTGAATTACTGGCCTGATAACCGTGGAAATGACCCCTCTTCCTCCTCCTCTTCCTCCTGTGCCACATCCTCTTCCATCATTGCCTGAAGTGTTTTTTCAAGGAGACATAGAAGTGGGATAGTAACACTGAGAACAGCATCATCGGCATTGGCTATGTTGGTGGATTACTCGAAATACCGCAATATGGTACACAGGTCTCGCATGGAGGCCCACTCATTGGTGGTGAAGTGGTGCTGTTCCGCAGAGCGACTGACCCGTGCGTGCTGCAGCTGAAACTCCACTATTGCCAGCTGCTGCTCACACAGTCTCTCCAGCATGTGCAAGGTGGAGTTCCACCTTGTGGGCACGTTGCATAGGAGGCGGTGAGCAGAAAGGCCGAAGTTCTGCTGCAGCACAGACAGGCAAGCAGCAGCAGGGTGAGAACGCCGAAAGCGCGCACAGACGGCCCGCACTTTCTGCCGCAGCTCTGACATATCCGAGTAGTTTTTTAGAAATTTCTGCACCACCAAATTCAGCACATGCACCAGGCAAGGGATGTGCGTCAAACCGGCTAGGCCCAGAGCTGCTACGAGATTTCGCCCATTATAGTACAACACCAGGCTGGGCTTGAGGCTCAGTGGCAACAACCACTCATCAGTCTGTTGTTCAATGCCCATCCACAGCTGCTGAGCAGTGTGGGGCTTATCCCGCAAACATATCAGTTTTAAAACAGCCTGCTGTCGTTTCACCCTGGATGTGCTGAAGTTGGTGGTGCAGGTGTTACTCTGAGCGGATGAGGAGGTGGTAGAGGAGGAGGAAGCGCAGTAGGAGGAGGAGGCAACAGGAGGCAAAGAGAAATGCCCTGCAATCCTCGGTGGCAGAAGGACATGCGCCAAACGGCTAGCCACCTCAGGCCCACCCGCCACTACATTTGCCCAGTGTACAGTTAGCGAGATATAGCGTCCCTGCCCATACTTACTGGTCCACGTATCAGTGGTTATGTGGACCTTGCCACAGATGGCGTTGCGCAGTGCACACTTGATCTCGTCCCTGACTTGTTTGTGCAGGGAAGGGGTGGCTCACCTGGAAAAGTAGTGGCGGCTGGGAACCACATACTGTGGGACAGCCACCGCCATCAGGTTTTTAAAACTGTCCGTGTCCACCAGACGGAATGACAGCATTTCAAAGGCCATGAATTTGGAAATGCTGGCATTCAGGGCCAGGGATAGCGGGTGGGTAGGGGGGTACTTCCTCTTTCTCTCCAGTGTTTGGGAGATGGAGAGCTGCAAGCTTCCATGGGACCATGTGTAAATGCTTGGGGACGGTGGCGGACATGGTGGCTGCTGTCACATGCTCTGTTTGCTGGGTGGCAGGTGACAATGGCACTGTAGAGGTGGAGGAAGAGGCCGAGGCAGCAGTAGAAGAGGAAGCAGGAGGAGGCCGGGACTTTTCTTGGATTTTGAGGTACTTATTCCACTGCAGTAAGTGCTTTGCATTTAGATGCTTGGTCATGCAGGTTGTGCTCAGGTTTAGAACATTTATGCCTCGCTTCAGGCTCTCATTGCACAATGTGCAAACCACTCGTGTCTTGTAGTCAGCACATTGTTCGAAGAACTGCCACACTGGTGAACGCCTTTGAGCTGCCTTTGGTGTGCTTGGTCCCTGGGTGTGGTGGGTAGTAGCAGGCATACTGTCTAGGGGACGCTTGCTCCGCTTTTGCAACCTGCTTCCTCTTTTGCTGTGCTGGTGCCTCTGTGCGACCACCACCTCTTCCTCCAAAGTGCACACGTCACTCGCATGACCTTCATTCCATGTGGGGTCTAGGACCTCATCATCTTCCACATCATCTTCCACCCACCCTTCACCACTGCCCTCCTTGTCAGTCTGCACACTGAGTAAAGCCGCAGCAGTTGACACCTGTGTTTCGTTATCATCAGAGACGTGCTGCGGTGGTGTTTCCATGTCCTCATCCTGCAACAGAAGTGGTTGGGCATCGGTGCACTCAATGTCTTCCACTTCTGGGGCAGGGCTATGTGGATTGCCCATGGAAAGCACACTAGCAGAGTCATTAAAAAGCATCAGAGACTGTTGCATGACTTGGGGCTCAGACTGCTTGGCTGATTTACAAGGGGCTGAGGTGAAAGACAGATGGCTATGGGGTTCAGGTGCCAACTCTGAGCTTTCATCAAGGGACCAGGTGGGAGACAATGTGAAGGAACTGGAGGCATTGTCAGCCACCCAATCTACTATCGCCTGTACTTGTTCGGGCCTCACCATTCCTTGAGCGCCATTCAGGCCTACCATATAACGTTGAAGGTTCTGTCGGCTACCTAAGGAAGGTGTTTCACTTGTGCGTGTAGCTGGCACAGATCGACCACGTCCTCTCCTTGCAACAGGAGCTTCAGCAACACCACCAACACCAGCAGCACCAGCAGCACCACGACCACGTCCCTTATTTGACGTTCTCCTCATTCTGGATGCAAATGTACTATTTAGCACTTATTATTAATACTAAAAAAAAAATAGAATAATAAATTATTATTCTTTAAAAAAAAAAAAAAAAAAAATTGTAGATGCACTTTTTATTTATGTGCAAGAAATGCACCGCTCACACCAGTAGCAGGAACCTCTCCCTACACCAGTATGAGATGATTTTAGAATGATAATCTGTCTTTCACAGCACCGACAGGAACCTGTCCCTACTGCAGTATGAGATGATTTTAGAACAATAATCTCCCCCTCACAGCACCGACAGGAACCTCTCCCTAATGCAGTAGTAGATGGTTTTATAATGATAAACTCTCCCTCAGAGCACCAACAGGAACCTCTAGCTGATGCAGTAGGAGATGGTTTTAGAATGATAAACTCTCCCTCAGAGCACCAACAGGAACCTCTCACTAATGCAGTAGGAGATGGTTTTATAATGATAAACTCTCCCTCAGAGCACCAACAGGAACCTGTCCCTAATGCAGTAGTAGATGGTTTTAGAATGATAATCTCTCCCTCAGAGCACCAACTGGAACCTCTCCCTAGTGCAGTAGTAGGTGGTTTTAGAAAGATAAACTCTCCCTCAGAGCACCAACAGGAATCTCTCCCTAATGCAGTAGGAGATGGTTTTCGAACGATAAACTCTCCCTCAGAGCACCAACAGGAACCTCTCCCTAATGCTGTAGGAGATGGTTTTAGAATGATAAACTCTCCCTCAGAGCACCAACAGGAACCTCTCCCTAATGCTGTAGGAGATGGTAATATAACGATAAACTCTCCCTCAGAGCACCAACAGGAACCTCTCCCTAATGCTGTAGGAGATGGTAATATAACGATAAACTCTCCCTCAGAGCACCAACAGGAACCTCTTCCTAATGCAGTAGTAGATGGTTTTAAAATGATAAACTCTCCCTCAGAGAACCAACAGGAACCTCTCCCTAATGCAGTATTAGATGGTTTTAGAACAATAAACTCTCCCTCAGAGCACCAATAGGAACCTGTCCCTAATGCAGTAGTAGATGTTTTTAGAATGATTATCTCTCCCTCAGAGCACCAACAGGAACCTCTCCCTGATGCAGTAGTAGATGGTTTTAGAATGATAATCTCTCCCTCAGAGCACCAACAGGAACCTGTCCCTAATGCAGTAATAGATGCTTTTAGAATGATAATCTCTCCCTCAGAGCACCAACGGGAACCTGTCCCTAATGCAGTAGTAGATGGTTTTAGAATGATAATCTCTCCCTCAGAGCACCAACAGGAACCTCTCCCTGATGAAGTAGTACATGGTTTTAGAATGATAATCTCTCCCTCAGAGCACCACCAGGAACCTCTCCCTGATGCAGTATTAGATGGTTTTAGAATGATAATCTCTCCCTCAGAGCACCAACAGGAACCTGTCCCTCATGCAGTAGTAGATGGTTGTAGAATGATAATCTCTCCCTCAGAGAGAGCACCAACAGGAACGTCTCCCTAATGCACTATAAGATGGTTCTGAACACTAATGTCTCCCTCACAGCACAGACAGGAACATCTCCCTAATGCACTATAAGACGGTTCTGAACGCTAATGTCTCCCTCACAGGACCGCAATGAAGGTGTCCCTAATGCAGTCTGAGATGGTTGTGAACGCTAATCTTTCCCTCACAGCACCGCCATGAAGCTCTCCCTACTCTAGTCTGAGACGATCTGACACGTGGCTTTACGTGACTCCAGCCTCATATAGAGGCTGGGTCAAATGATGCACTGACCAATCACAGCCATGCCATTAGTTGGCATGGCTGTGATGGCTTCTAAGGGCAAACTAGTGAAAAGCTTGTTGATTGGCTGCCCAGCAGCTATAGAAAAGGCGCCAAAAATACCAGAATACCGAACCGGAACCCAGACTTTTTTTCAAATGTCCGGGTACGGGTTTGGGGCACAGACACCCTAAAGTCTGGTACGGAACCAAACTTTACAGTCCGGGTTCGCTTAACTCTATAGACTACCACTCCACCAGATGCTCCAGAAACCAAACTCTGCAATCAGTCTAGGTGAACCCCAGTCTATGGCTCTGACCACAACATCCCCAGTTATCTCCTCCAGGGACTCACTTTCCCCCGCTGCTGGCTCTAGCTCTACTGGGATGGCAATGGGGTAAGTTATGGCCAGGATTTCAGGGACCCCGGGCTCCCGCATGGCAGTACTTACAGTACCCAGGTTCCCAGGCAGGGCACAGGCCATGACAGCCTCCTCTTCTCCCTTATCCTCTGTCTTCACAGGGGAGTCGATAGGCTGCAATTCATCCCCACCTTTGGGTGGTGACAACTAGCCCGACCCGGCCCTATGAGACCTCCGTGGCTGCGGGAACACATCTCCCTGATGGCAGGTCCACATGGTAGTTTTGTGGCCCCTGCTGAGCGGAAACCAACCAGGTCAGAGGTTCCCCGATCAACAGTGGTGGGTTTCCACCCCTACTTAACGTCGGATAGCTGAGGGGACACTTCTGTCTCCTATTCCCTCTTCTCCTCCGACAGTACCGGACACGGGACGGACCCTTGGACCCATGACATTCATGACGGTACGCCCTCGGGCCCCAGGGACTTTAGGACCGGTATTGAATGGGGTAACGGTAGGGTCATCTCGATCTCGGTCGTCGCCCCCTTTCACTCAGGGACCTCCTCTATTGACCCCTACAACACCAGTCTCGGTATCTGACCCCAAGTGGATCTGACTAACGTCTCAAACCAAAGACCTCGTAGACCACCTCACC
>BLSH010427634.1:44080-59167 GCA_018402905.1 Glandirana rugosa | reverse complement strand
GTGGGAGACCTCAAGGACCCAATGCCAACTTGCAGCCAGTCATCGTGGGTCACCGGACTGTAACGGGTCTCCGGGACACCGGAGCTGAAGTCACCTTGGTCAGACCGGATGTGATGTGATAGAAGAAACGGACATCATCCCTGAGAAGTTCCTCACCCTCTCCGGAGTTGGGGGAACCCCCTCCCGCATACCCCGGGCCTATGTGTACATTGATTGGGGTGCTGGGAGTGGGATGAGAGAGGTGGGAGTTTCTGAGGAGATTCCCACTGCTGTGTTGCTGGGTGCTGACTTGGGGACCCTTGTCTCCTACTATGCCCCTGCTGAGGACACCCCCTTGGAAACCTCCGGACTCCCTAAGGTACTGTGTGCAGATGTGGGTATGATATCTGGGCAACCTGGGGAGGGGGAGGGGGAAGTGGAAATACAAGGTTCTCCTTCTTCAGAGAAAGGAAAAGAGACACAGTTGAATGTAAATGATATATGTGTCAATGATGTCACACGTATACCTGTTGAATGTAATGTTGATAATGATGACAATGTATTCCCTATACTGGTGGTCACTCACAGTGCTGCAAGGGCTGCAGAGGTACAGGCTAGGGTTGCCGAACAGCAGAAGGAGGTCTCTGGGCCCTCTCCATGTTCTGACCCAGTGGGCTCTACCTCTGTTGGGCCTTAGCAGCTGTCCTCGTTTGCCACGGGACTACTGGCTGGGACTTGTAGTTCAGCCTTTGAAGCAGCACTGCAAATAGACCCAACGCTGGCACAGCTCAGGAGATTAGCTGACAGCCCCCCTGCAGTGAATGACAAACAAAAGGTGTACTGGGACAAAGGAAAGCTGTACAGGGAGAGTTTGTCTGCAAGGGAAAACACAGCTGACTTCGGAAGCAGGCAGCTGGTGATCCCAAGCCAATTCAGGGGATAGCTCTTAAAAGTGGCTCATGAGATCCCCCTAGCAGGTCACTTGGGGATCACTAAGACCCGGGGGCGGTTAATACATAACTTTTATTGGCCCACCATGCTGACAGACATAGCTGACTACTATCGGTCCTGTGATACCTGCCAGCGAGTTGGCAAGGTAGGAGATGTACACAGGGTTCCCCCAGGAATTCTGACCCCTTCAATAACTTTGGAAATGAAAAGTTAGAAAAACTTACATACAGTCATAACTTCCGCTATACGTATGCCATAGTGATGAACATTACATATTTGAATGTAGAATTTCGGCCTGGATAATTCAAGTATAAACATTCACCCCTTGTTACCTAAGGAGGGATAGAATTAGTCCATTCCCTCCCCAGGGTCCGGGAAGGTCTCAGAATACTCGTGTTTGGAGTCATTTGAAAGCTTTATGCAAGCTGAAATTAAATTTCTTGCTGTAATATAGGCCGGACGGACCAATCACAAGTTATGATCCATGCATGATTATGAAGCATGTATCTCCACGGTCCACCCTGGACATTGTCTAAGGAAACTCCCTCTCTCATACGAATGGCCAGAGAGGTATGGCCCCACCCCTGGTGTTTCAGAGAAAAAGGACTGTCAAGATCAATTGGGGAGTCCTCATCTTACCATCAAACATCAGAGGGCCAGGAAATCATCTTCGAAACACTGATAAGGCAAGGACATTTCAAATGCAGGTATTTTCAATCTGTTTTCTTTTGATGTAAATTTTGTCTCACTTTGTACTTTTATTTTTCTGTAAATATTTTACTGCACCTAAAACTTGACCTTTTCATTATTAAACCTTATTCTGAAAAGTGTTCATTTTGTCCCTAAAGCTCTTAATGCAACTATTACGAATCTGTTCCTTTGAAGAGCGCTACTGTTTTTAGAATAACGCATCTGAATATATCTGCTGCAGGTGACAGTGTGTGTACAGACGTTGTTCTAAAATACTGGTATTGCTAAAATAAGGGTCTTCAGGCCGCAATCCAGAAGTGGTGGCAGTGAAAGGGTTAATTGTTTGAATTAGCCCGGTAACAATCGCTCTCAGGCAGCTGACCCTTAGATGGTGATCCCGCAAACTGGGAAATCTTTGTGCTGAAAGCAGCTGAGAGTGGCATTGTTACATTAGTGACAAGTGCGGTATTGGATCAGGGGGGTCCTTGGTCGCCGGTCGGTGAGGAGGGCAGCGATCTGATACCCGCGTTCATCACAACACTCCTAAACCTTGTGGACAGCCTTGCCAAAAGAGTTCAAGCTGTTATAGCTGCACAGGGTGGGCCAACTCAATGTTGAACCCTACGGACTAAGACTGGCCAATAAAGTTCATGTGCATGAAAAGGCAGACGTCCCAATTCTTTTGGTACTATAGTATATATTTTTATTATTTCTTTAGGTGTGTTGTATGAATGGCAACAAATGACAAACCTATTGTATCATTTATGAGATTTTAATGTGCTGCTCACATGTAAAAGATCCAAATGTTTTAATCCTAAATTTAAATTCATCTGCAAAAATTAGAACAATCTGTTTTTACTCATAGAACGTGTAAGCCACATTAGAAGTGATAACAATATTTATTTGTCCAAATGACATAAACCCCAGTATATAAAATTGGAAATGACTGGTATCAGCACTTGCGATGAAAACACCTGTGAATATATCGATAAATGATCATACACAAATATACACACAAATTCCCAAATCAGGAACTATTATGTATATCCATATAGGTGAGTTAGCAGCCACTTTAAATATCAAAAAAGCATATCACACTACGCCCCACATAAATAATGCATAAAACATATATAAGGAGTAGGCGGCGCTAATTATCACTAGCAGTCCATAAAATCAGTCCAAGTTAACAAACTAGTGAATGTTGCATCCAAAAGGGAAGGAACTCAACAGGTTAGCCAATCAACAAGTGTTTCACTTGTTTGCCCTTAGAAGCCATCACAGCCATGCCTACGAATGGCATGGCTGTGATTGGCCAGTGCATCATGCAACCCCAGCCTCTATATAAGTTGGAGTCATGTAGCCAGCGCTGCATGTCACATCATTCATCTCATATTAGTGTAGATAGGGAGAGGATGCTGCAGCTGGTGTGAGGGAAAGATTAGCGTTCTAAAATCATCTCATACTTAGTATAGGGAGAGGTTCCTGCCGCTGGTGTGATGGATAGATTAGCATTCTAAAATCATCTCATACCGGTATAGGGAGAGGTTCCTTCCGCTGGTTTGAGGGATAGATAACATTCTAAAATCATCTCATACTAGTATAGGGAGAGGCTCCTACTGCTGGTGTGAGGGATAGATTAGCGTTCTAAAATCATCTCATACTAGTATAGGGAGAGGTTCCTGTCGCTGGTATGAGGGATAGATTAGCGTTTTAAAATCATCTCATACTGGTATAGCGAGAGGTTCCTGCTCCTGTTGTGAGGGACAGATTAGTGTTCTAAAATAATCTCATACTAGAATAGGGAGAGGTTCCTGCCAATGGTGTGAGGGATAGATTAGCGTTCTAAAATCATCTCATACTAGTATATGGAGAGGTACCTACTGCTGGTGTGAGGGATAGATTAGCGTTCTAAAATCATCTCATACTAGTATAGGGAGAGGTTCCTACTGCTGGTGTGAGGGATAGATTAGTGTTCCAAAATCATCTCATACTAGTATAGGGAAAGGTTCCTGGCACTGGTGTGAGGGATAGAGTAGCGTTCTAAAATCATCTCATACTAGTATAGGGAGAGGTTCCTACTGCTGGTGTGAGGGATAGATTAGTGTTCTAAAATCATCTCATACTAGTATAGGGAGAGGAACCTACTGCTGGTGTGAGGGATAGATTAGCGTTCTAAAATCATCTTATACTAGTATAGGGAGAGGTTCCTGCTGCTGGTGTGAGGGATAGATTACCGTTCTAAAATCATCTCATACTGGTATAGGGAGAGGTTCCTGCTCCTGTTGTGAGAGACATATTAGCATTCTAAAATCATCTCATACTAGTATAGGGAGAGGTTCCTGCCACTGGTGTGAGGGATAGATTGGTGTTCTAAAATTATCTCATACTAGAATAGGGAGAGGTTCCTACTGCTGGTGTGAGGGACATATTAGCGTTCTAAAATCATCTCATACTAGTATAGGGAGAGGTTCCTGCCGCTGGTGTGAGGGATAGATTAGCGTTCTAAAATCATCTCATACTAGTATAGGGAGAGGTTCCTACTGCTGGTGTGAGGGATAGATTAGCGTTCTAAAATCATCTCATGCTGGTGTAGGGAGAGGTTCCTGCTTCTGTTGTGAGGGACAGATTAGCGTTCTAAAATCATCTCATACTAGTGTAGGGAGAGGTTCCTGCTTCTGTTGTGAGGGACAGATTAGCGTTCTAAAATCATCTCATACTGGTGTAGGGAAAGGTTCCTTCTGCTGGTGTGAGGGACAGATTAGCGCTCTAAAATCCTCTGATACTGGTATAGGGAGAGATTCCTGCTGCTGGTGTGAGGGATAGATTAGCGTTCTAAAATCATCTCATACTGGTGTAGGGAGAGGTTCCTGCTGCTTTTGTGAGGGATAGATTAGCGTTCTAAAATAATCTCATACTGGTATAGGGAGAGGTTCCTGCTGCTGGTGTGAGGGACAGATTAGCTTTTTAAAATCATCTCATACTGGCATAGGGAGAGGTTCCTGCTGCTGGTTTGAGGGATAGATTAGCGTTCTAAAATCATCTCATACTGGTATAGGGAGAGGTTCCTGCTCCTGTTGTGAGGGACAGATTAGCTTTCTAAAATCATCTCATACTGGTGTAGAGAGAGGTTCCTGCTGCTGATGTGAGGGACAGAATAGCGTTCTAATATCATCTCATACCGGTATAGGGAGAGGTTCCTGCTGCTGGTGTGAGGGATAGATTAGCGTTCTAAAGTCATCTCATACTGGTATCGGGAGAGGTTCTTGCTCCTGTTGTGAAGGACAGATTAGCGTTCTAAAATCATCTCATACTGGTATAGGGAGAGGTTCCTGCTGCTGGTGTGAGGGATAGATTAGCATTCTAAAATCATCTCATACTGGTATAGGGAGAGGTTCCTGCTGCTTTTGTGAGGGATAGATTAGCGTTCTAAAATAATCTCATACTGTTATAGGGAGAGGTTCCTGCTGCTGGTGTGAGGGACAGATTAGCTTTCTAAAATCATCTCATACTGGCATAGGGAGAGGTTCCTGCTGCTGGTTTGAGGGATAGATTAGCGTTCTAAAATCATCTCATACTGGTATAGAGAGAGGTTCCTGCTCCTGTTGTGAGGGACAGATTAGCGTTCTAAAATCATCTCATACTGGTATAGGGAGAGGTTCCTGCTCCTGTTGTGAGGGACAGATTAGCTTTCTAAAATCATCTCATACTGGTGTAGAGAGAGGTTACTGCTGCTGATGTGAGGGACAGATTAGCGTTCTAATATCATCTCATACCGGTATAGGGAGAGGTTCCTGCTGCTGGTGTGAGGGATAGATTAGCGTTCTAAAGTCATCTCATACTGGTATCGGGAGAGGTTCTTGCTCCTATTGTGAGGGACAGATTAGCGTTCTAAAATCATCTCATTCTGGTGTAGTTAGAGGTTCCTGCTGCTGGTGTGAGGGACAGATTAGCATTCTAAATTAATCTCATACTGGTGTAGGGAGAGGATCCTGCTGCATCTACATTGCTGGTTTAAAAAAAAAAGGATAATTTTTTTTTATTATCTTAATAAATAGTGCTACATAGTACATTTGCACCTTGCTGTGCATTTCTTGCACAAAAATAAAAAGTGCATCTACATTGCTGGTTTAAAAAAAAGAATAATAATTTATTATTCTATTATTAATAATATTGCTACATAGTACATGTGCACCTTGCTATGCATTTCTTGAACAAAAATAAAAAGTGCGTCTACATTGTTGTTTTAAAAAAAAGAATAATAATTTATTATTTTTTTTATTCTTAATAAATAGTGCTACATAGTACATTTGCACCTTGCTGTGCATTTGTTGCACAAAAATAAAAAGTGCGTCGACATTGCTGGTTTAAAAAATAAACTAAATTTGTGCTAAATAGTACATTTGCGTCCAGAATGAGGAGAGTGTCAAATAAGGGACGTGGTCATGATGCTGCTGGTGCTGGTGGTGTTGGTGTAGCTCCTGTTGCAAGGAAAGGACGTGGTCGATCTGTGGCAGCTACTTGCACAAGTGAAACACCTTCCTCAGGTACGAGCAGCCGACAGAACCTTCAATGTTATATGGTAGGCCCGTATTCCACTCAACGAATGGTGAGGCCAGAAGAAGTACAGGTGATAGTCACTGCATAGACTGCGCTGCATGTCACATCATTCATCTCATATTAGTGTAGGTAGGGAGAGGATGCTGCAGATGGTGTGAGGGAAAAATTAGCTTTCTAAAATCATCTCATACTTAGTATAGGGAGAGGTTCCTGCCGCTGGTGTGAGGGATAGATTAGCATTCTAAAATCATCTCATACTGGTATAGGGAGAGGTTCCTGCCGCTGGTGTGAGGGATAGATAACGTTCTAAAATCATCTCATACTAATATAGGGAGAGGTTCCTACTGCTGGTGTGAGGGACATATTAGCGTTCTAAAATCATCTCATACTGGTATAGGAAGAGGTTCCTGCTCCTGTTGTGAGGGACAGATTAGCGTTCTAAAATCATCTCATACTGTTGTAGGGAGAGGTTCCTGCTGCTGGTGTGAGGGACAGATTAGCGTTCTAAAATCATCTCATACTAGTGTAGGGAGAGGTTCCTGCTTCTGTTGTGAGGGACAGATTAGCGTTCTAAAATCATCTCATACTAGTGTAGGGAGAGGTTCCTGCTTCTGTTGTGAGGGACAGATTAACGTTCTAAAATCATCTCATACTGGTGTAGGGAAAGGTTCCTTCTGCTGGTGTGAGGGACAGATTAGCGCTCTAAAATCCTCTCATACTGGTATAGGGAGAGATTCCTGCTGCTGGTGTGAGGGATAGATTAGCATTCTAAAATCATCTCATACTGGTGTAGGGAGAGGTTCCTGCTGCTTTTGTGAGGGATAGATTAGTGTTCTAAAATAATCTCATACTGGTATAGGGAGAGGTTCCTGCTGCTGGTGTGAGGGACAGATTAGCTTTTTAAAATCATCTCATACTGGCATAGGGAGAGGTTCCTGCTGCTGGTTTGAGGGATAGATTAGCGTTCTAAAATCATCTCATACTAGTATAGGGAGAGGTTCCTGCTCCTGTTGTGAGGGACAGATTAGCTTTCTAAAATCATCTCATACTGGTGTAGAGAGAGGTTCCTGCTGCTGATGTGAGGGACCGAATAGCGTTCTAATATCATCTCATACCGGTATAGGGAGAGGTTCCTGCTGCTGGTGTGAGGGATAGATTAGCGTTCTAAAGTCATCTCATACTGGTATCGGGAGAGGTTCTTGCTCCTGTTGTGAAGGACAGATAAGCGTTCTAAAATCATCTCATACTGGTATAGGGAGAGGTTCCTGCTGCTGGTGTGAGGGATAGATTAGCATTCTAAAATCATCTCATACTGGTATAGGGAGAGGTTCCTGCTGCTTTTGTGAGGGATAGATTAGCGTTCTAAAATAATCACATACTGTTATAGTGGGAGAGGTTCCTGCTGCTGGTGTGAGGGACAGATTAGCTTTCTAAAATCATCTCATACTGGCATAGGGAGAGGTTCCTGCTGCTGGTTTGAGGGATAGATTAGCGTTCTAAAATCATCTCATACTGGTATAGAGAGAGGTTCCTGCTCCTGTTGTGAGGGACAGATTAGCGTTCTAAAATCATCTCATACTGGTATAGGGAGAGGTTCCTGCTCCTGTTGTGAGGGACAGATTAGCGTTCTAAAATCATCTCATTCTGGTGTAGTTAGAGGTTCCTGCTGCTGGTGTGGGGGACAGATTAGCATTCTAAATTAATCTCATACTGGTGTAGGGAGAGGATCCTGCTGCATCTACATTGCTGGTTTAAAAAAAAAAGGATAATTTTTTTTTATTATCCTAATAAATAGTGCTAAATAGTACATTTGCACCTTGCTGTGCATTTCTTGCACAAAAATAAAAAGTGCATCTACATTGCTGGTTTAAAAAAAAGAATAATAATTTATTATTCTATTATTAATAATATTGCTACATAGTACATGTGCACCTTGCTATGCATTTCTTGAACAAAAATAAAAAGTGCGTCTACATTGTTGTTTTAAAAAAAAGAATAATAATTTATTATTTTTTTTATTCTTAATAAATAGTGTTACATAGTACATTTGCACCTTGCTGTGCATTTGTTGCACAAAAATAAAAAGTGCGTCGACATTGCTGGTTTAAAAAATAAACTAAATTTGTGCTAAATAGTACATTTGCGTCCAGAATGAGGAGAGTGTCAAATAAGGGACGTGGTCATGGTGCTGCTGGTGCTGGTGGTGTTGGTGTAGCTCCTGTTGCAAGGAAAGGACGTGGTCGATCTGTGGCAGCTACTTGCACAAGTGAAACACCTTCCTCAGGTACGAGCAGCCGACAGAACCTTCAATGTTATATGGTAGGCCCGTATGCCACTCAACGAATGGTGAGGCCAGAAGAAGTACAGGTGATAGTCACTGCATAGACTGCGCTGCATGTCACATCATTCATCTAATATTAGTGTAGGTAGGGAGAGGATGCTGCAGATGGTGTGAGGGAAAAATTAGCTTTCTAAAATCATCTCATACTTAGTATAGGGAGAGGTTCCTGCCGCTGGTGTGAGGGATAGATTAGCATTCTAAAATCATCTCATACTGGTATAGGGAGAGGTTCCTGCCGCTGGTGTGAGGGATAGATAACGTTCTAAAATCATCTCATAATAGTATAGGGAGAGGCTCCTACTGCTGGCGTGAGGGACAGATTAGCGTTCTAAAATCATCTTATACTAGTATAGGGAGAGGTTCCTGCTACTGGTGTGAGGGATAGATTAGCGTTCTAAAATCATCTCATACTAATATAGGGAGAAGTTCCTACTGCTGGTGTGAGGGATAGATTAGCGTTCTAAAATCATCTCATACTAGTATAGGGAGAGGTTCCTACTGCTGGTGTGAGGGATAGATTAGTGTTCTAAAATCATCTCATACTAGTATAGGGAGAGGTTCCTGCCACTGGTGTGAGGGATAGAGTAGCGTTCTAAAATCATCTCATACTAGTATAGGGAGAGGTTCCTACTGCTGGTGTGAGGGATAGATTAGCGTTCTAAAATCAACTCATACTAGTATAGGGAGAGGCACCTACTGCTGGTGTGAGGGATAGATTAGCATTCTAAAATCATCTTATACTGGTATAGGGAGAGGTTCCTGCTGCTGGTGTGAGGGATAGATTACCGTTCTAAAATCATCTCATACTGGTATAGGGAGAGGTTCCTGCTCCTGTTGTGAGGGACATATTAGCGTTCTAAAATCATCTCATACTAGTATAGGGAGAGGTTCCTACTGCTGGTGTGAGGGATTGATTTGCGTTCTAAAATCATCTCATACTGGTATAGGAAGAGGTTCCTAATGCTGGTGTGAGGGACATGTTAGCGTTCTAACATCATCTCATACTAGTATAGGGAGAGGCTCCTACTGCTGGTGTGAGGGACAGATTAGCGTTCTAAAATCATCTCATACTAGTATAGGGAGAGAATCCTACTGCTGGTGTGAGGGATAGATTAGCGTTCTAAAATCATCTCATACTAGTATAGGGAGAGGTTCCTACTGCTGGTGTGAGGGATAGATTAGTGTTCTAAAATCATCTCATATTAGTATAGGGAGAGGTTCCTGCCACTGGTGTGAGGGATAGAGTAGCGTTCTAAAATCATCTCATACTAGTATAGGGAGAGGTTCCTACTGCTGGTGTGAGGGATAGATTACTTTTTTAAAATCATCTCATACTGGTATAGGGAGAGGTTCCTGCTCCTGTTGTGAGGGACATATTAGGGTTCTAAAATCATCTCATACTAGTATAGGGAGAGAATCCTACTGCTGGTGTGAGGGATAGATTAGCGTTCTAAAATCATCTCATACTAGTATAGGGAGAGGTTCCTACTGCTGGTGTGAGGGATAGATTAGCGTTCTAAAATCATCTCATACTAGTATAGGGAGAGGCACCTACTGCTGGTGTGAGGGATAGATTAGCGTTCTAAAATCATCTTATACTAGTATAGGGAGAGGTTCCTGCTGCTGGTGTGAGGGATAGATTACTTTTTTAAAATCATCTCATACTGGTATAGGGAGAGGTTCCTGCTCCTGTTGTGAGGGACATATTAGCGTTCTAAAATCATCTCATACTAGTATAGGGAGAGAATCCTACTGCTGGTGTGAGGGATAGATTAGCGTTCTAAAATCATCTCATACTAGTATAGGGAGAGGTTCCTACTGCTGGTGTGAGGGATAGATTAGTGTTCTAAAATCATCTCATACTAGTATAGGGAGAGGTTCCTGCCACTGGTGTGAGGGATAGAGTAGCGTTCTAAAATCATCTCATACTAGTATAGGGAGAGGTTCCTACTGCTGGTGTGAGGGATAGATTAGCGTTCTAAAATCATCTCATACTAGTATAGGGAGAGGCACCTACTGCTGGTGTGAGGGATAGATTAGCGTTCTAAAATCATCTTATACTAGTATAGGGAGAGGTTCCTGCTGCTGGTGTGAGGGATAGATTACTTTTTAAAATAATCTCATACTGGTATAGGGAGAGGTTCCTGCTCCTGTTGTGAGGGACATATTAGCGTTCTAAAATCATCTCATACTAGTATAGGGAGAGGTTCCAACTGCTGGTGTGAGGGATAGATTAGCGTTCTAAAATCATCTCATACTAATATAGGGAGAGGTTCCTACTGCTGGTGTGAGGGACATATTAGCGTTCTAAAATCATCTCATACTGGTATAGGGAGAGGTTCCTGCCGCTGGTGTGAGGGATAGATTAGTGTTTTAAAATCATCTCATACTAGTATAGGGAGAGGTTCCTACTGCTGGTGTGAGGGATAGATTAGCGTTCTAAAATCATCTCATGCTGGTGTAGGGAGAGGTTCCTGCTCTTGTTGTGAGGGACAGATTAGCATTCTAAAATCATCTCATACTGGTATAGGGAGAGGTTCCTGCTGCTGGTGTGAGGGATAGATATGCGTTCTAAAATCATTTCATACTGGTATAGGGAGAGGTTCCTGCTGCTAGTGTGAGGGATAGATTAGCGTTCTAAAATCATCTCATACTGGTATAGGGAGAGGTTCCTGCTGCTGGTATGAGGGACAGATTAGCGTTCTAAAATCATCTCATACTGTTGTAGGGAGAGGTTCCTGCTGCTGGTGTGAGGGACAGATTAGCATTCTAAAATCATCTCATACTGGTATAGGGAGAGGTTCCTGCTCCTGTTGTGAGGGACAGATTAGCGTTCTAAAATCATCTCATACTGGAGTAGGAAGAGGTTCCTTCTGCTGGTGTGAGGGACAGATTAGCGTTCTAAAATCATCTCATACTGGTATAGGGAGAGGTTCCTGCTGCTGTTGTGAGGGACACATTAGCGTTCTAAAATCATCTCATACTGGTGTAGGGAGAGGTTCCTGCTGCTGGTGTGAGGGACAGATTAGCGCTCTAAAATCATCTCATACTGGTATAGGGAGAGATTCCTGCTGCTGCGGTGAGGGATAGATTAGCATTCTAAAATCATCTCATACTGATATAGAGAGAGGTTCCTGCTCCTGTTGTGAGGGACAGATTAGCTTTCTAAAATCATCTCATACTGGTGTAAAGAGAGGTTCCTGCTGCTTTTGTGAGGGATAGATTAGCGTTCTAAAATAATCTCATACTGGTATAGGGAGAGGTTCCTGCTGCTGGTGTGAGGGACAGATTAGCGTTCTAAAATCATCTCATACTGGTATAGGGAGAGGTTCCTGCTCCTGTTCTGAGGGACAGATTAGCTTTCTAAAATCATCTCATACTGGCGTAAAGAGAGGTACCTGCTGCTGATGTGAGGGACAGATTAGCGTTCTAAAATCATCTCATACCGGTATAGGGAGAGGTTCTTGCTGCTGGTGTGAGGGATAGATTAGCGTTCTAAAATAATCTCATACTGGTATAGGGAGAGGTTCTTGCTCCTGTTGTGAGCGACAGATTAACGTTTACTGGTGTAGTTAGAGGTTCCTGCTGCTGGTGTGAGGGACAGATTATCATTCTAAATTAATCTCATACTGGTGTAGGGAGAGGATCCTGCTGCATCTACATTGCTGGTTTAAAAAAAAAAAAGGATAATTTTTTTTTTTATTATCTTAATAAATAGTGCTACATAGTACATTTGCACCTTGCTGTGCATTTCTTGCACAAAAATAAAAAGTGCATCTACATTGCTGGTTTAAAAAAAAAGAATAATAATTTATTATTTTTTTATTTTATTATTAATAATAGTGCTACATAGTACATTTGCACCTTGCTATGCATTTCTTGAACAAAAATCAAAAGTGCCTCTACATTGTTGTTTTAAAAAAAAGAATAATAATTTATTATTTTTGTTATTCTTAATAAATAGTGCTACATAGTACATTTGCACCTTGCTGTGCATTTGTTGCACAAAAATAAACTGTGCGTCGACATTGCTGGTTTAAAAAATAAACTAAATTTGTGCTAAATAGTACATTTGCGTCCAGAATGAGGAGAGTGTCAAATAAGGGACGTGGTCATGGTGCTGCTGGTGCTGGTGGTGTTGGTGTAGCTCCTGCTGCAAGGAAAGGACGTGGTCGATCTGTGGCAGCTACATGCACAAGTGAAACACCTTCCTCAGGTACGAGTAGCCGACAGAACCTTCAATGTTATATGGTAGGCCCGTATGCCGCTCAGTGAATGGTGAGGCCAGAAGAAGTACAGGTGATAGTAGATTGGGTGACTGACAATGCCTCCTGTTCATTCACATTGTCTCCCACCCAGTCCCTTGCTGAAAGCTCAGAGTTGGCACCTGAACCCATTGGCCATCTGTCTTTCACCTCAGCCACTTGTAAATCAGCCAAGCAGTCTGAGCCCCAAGTCATGCAGCAGTCTCTTATGCTTTTTGATGACTCTGCTGGTGTGCATTCCATGGGCCAACCACATAGCCCTGCCGCAGAAGTGGAAGATATTGAGTGCACCAATGCCCAACCACTTCTATTTCAGGATGAGAACATGGAAACACCACTGCAGCCCGTCTCTGATGATGACGAAACACAGGTGCCAACTGCTGCAGCTTTCTACAGTGTGCAGACTGACAAGGAGGGCAGTGGTGAAGAGTGGGTGAAATATGATGTGGAGGATGATGAGGTCCTAGACCCCACATGGAATGAAGGTTATGTGAGTGATGTGTGCAGTTTGGAGGAAGAGGTGGTGGTTGCACAGAGGCTCCAGCACAGCAAAAGAGGAAGCAGGTTGCAAAAGCGGAGCGACCGTCCCCTAGACAGTATGCCTGCTACTACCTACCGCACCCAGGGACCTAGCACACCAAAGGCAGCTCAAAGGATTTCCCTGGTGTGGCAGTTCTTCAGACAATGTGCTGACGACAAGATACGAGTGGTTTGCACGCTGTGCAATCAGAGCCTGAAGCGAGGCATAAATGTTCTCAACCTGAGCACAACCTGCATGACCAGGCATCTACATGCAAAGCACGAGCTGCAGTGGAATAAGCACCTCAAAATCCAAGAAAAGTCTTGGGCTCCTCCTGCTTCCTCTTCTGCTGCTGCCTCGGCCTCTTCCTCCACCTCTACAGTGCCAGCGTCACCTGCCACCCAGCAAACAGACGATGTGACAGCAATGCCACCTTGTCCGCCACCATCCCCAAGCATTTCCACACCATGGTCCCATGGAAGCTTACAGCTGTCCATCTCCCAAACACGAGAGAAAGAGGAAGTACCCCCCTACCCACCCATGATCCCTGGCCCTGAATGCCAGCATTTCAAAATTCCTAGCCTTTGAAATGCTGTCATTCTGTCTGGTGGACACAGACAGTTTTAAAAACCTGATGGCGGTGGCTGTCCCACAGTACGTGGTTCCCAGCCGCCACTACTTTTTCAGGCGAGCCATCCCTTCCCTGCACAAACAAGTCAGGGACAAGATCAAGGGTGCACTGTGCAACGCCATCTGTGGCAAGGTCCACATAACCACTGATACGTGGACCAGTAAGCACGGGCAGGGACACTATATCTCGCTAACTGCACACTGGGCAAATTTAGTGGCGGGTGGGCCTGAGGCGGATAGCAGTTTGGCGCATGTCCTTCCGCCACCGAAGATTACAGGGCATTTCTCTTTGCCTCCTGTTGCCTCCTCCTCCTACTCTGCTTCCTCCTCCTCTACCACCTCCTCATCCGGTCAGCGTAACACCTTCACCACAAAATTCAGCACATCCAAGGGGAAACAACAGCAGGCTGTTTTAAAATTGATATGTAGGGGGATAAACCCCACACTGCGCAGGAGCTGTTAACGGGCATTGAACAACAGACCGATGAGTGGTTGTTGCCACTGAGCCTCAAGCCCGGCCTGGTGGTTTGCGATAATGGGCAAAATCTCGTAGCAGCTCTGGGCCTAGCCAGTTTGACGCACGTCCCTTGCCTGGCGCATGTGATGAATTTGGTGGTGCAGAAATTTCTAAAAAACTACCCGGATATGTCAGAGCTGCTGCAGAAAGTGCGGGCTGTCTGTGTGCGCTTTTGGTGTGCTGCAGCAGAACTTCAGCCTTCCCGCTTACCGCCTCCTATGCGACGTGCCCACAAGGTGGAACTCCAACTTGCACATGCTGGAGAGACTGTGCGAGCAGCAGCAGGCAATAGTGGAGTTTCAGCTGCAGCACGCACGGGTCAACCTCAAGGTGGAACACCCGTGCAGCGTATCCTCCGCCATTCGCCCTTCCGACTTCAAGACGACGTCGTGTGGTTTTCGCGTGTGTCTGTCGGGCGTGAAAGACGTCGTCGAGACTGTATAGGCCCATCAAAAAATCTTTAAAGACGTGGTGGTTTAAGTAGTGTACGCGGTCCGTTCCCTGCACGCAGTTTGACCGATCCGGGTCTCGACGATGCTCTAAAACGGGTAATAGCGTTTGGTGGTCCGGCCCGAACTCCGAGTCACCGTTGTTGGTGAGTAGCCAGACAACAAGTTACGGGCAATTGTCGAGGACG
>BLSH010427628.1:187411-204426 GCA_018402905.1 Glandirana rugosa | reverse complement strand
TTGTCCGTGCGATCGTTCGGGTTCCGTCCGGACCCAGACCCGGACTTTGTCCCGAAGTTCGGACGGACCAGCAGAACCCGAACTTCCAGAGGTTCGCTCAACTCTAATGGATACACCTTAATAAAATGGGAACGGTTGGTGATATTAACTTCCTGTTTGTGGCACATTAGTATATGTGAGGGGGGAAACTCTTCAAGATAGGTGGTGACCGTGGCGGCCATTTTGAAGTCGGCCATTTTGAATCCAACTTTTGTATTTTCAATAGGAAGAGGGTCATGTGACACATCAAACTTATTGGGAATTTCACAAGAAAAACAATGGTACAAGTTTCTCTTTGTTTACAGCCATTGACATGTCGCTGAGGTTAACACATGCGGAGCGGATAGAAATTGTGTTGATGTCTGGTGAATGCAGTAACTGGGTCATTGCAGCAGATTTCAATGCAAGACAGCCTACGAGACCACCCATCTCCCATGCTACAGTTAGCAAACTGCTTGCTAAGTTTCGTGAAACTGGTTCAGTGTTGGATTTGCCAAAATGTGGAAGCATGAAATCTGTCACTAATGAAGAAACATCAGTGGCTGTCCTAGCTTCATTCAGCAAGAGCCCACAGCGTAGCACTCGCCGCATGTCTCTGGAGAGTGGCATTAGTCGAACATCCCTTCGGCGGATATTAGCTACTCACAAATGGCACCCTTACAAACTCCAGCTACTGCAGCATCTCAACGAGGATGACCCAGATCGGCGCACTGAATTTGCAGAATGGGCAAAACAAAAATTGGAACAGGACCCTCAGTTTACGAAGAAGATTTTGTTCAGTGATGAAGCAAACTTTTATGTGAATGGTGAAGTTAACAAACAAAACCACCGCTATTGGTCTGACATTAACCCACATTGGATAGATCCCTCCAAGACTGTTGGAACCAAAAAAATGATGGTATGGTGTGGTATATGGGGTACAAAGTTAGTGGGGCCATTCTTCATCAATGGAAACCTCAAGGCCACTGGATATGCAAAATTGCTACATGATGATGTGTTTCCCTCTTTATGCACTGAAGCTGGCATGTTCCCTGAGTTTTTCCAGCAAGATGGTGCACCACCACATTATGGGTGTCAGGCCCGAGCATTCCTAGATGAACAGTTTCCTGGAAAGTGGATTGGTCATCGTGGGCCAATTGAATGGCCCCCAAGGTCTCCCGATCTGAACCCCTTAGACTTTTATCTTTGGGGTCATCTGAAGGCAATTGTCTATGCTGTGAAGATACGAGATGTGCGGCACCTAAAACTACGGATACTGGAAGCCTGTGCTAGCATTTCTCCTGCGGTGTTGCTATCAGTGTGTGAAGAGTGGGAGAAGAGGGTTGCATTGACAATGGAAAGCACACTGAACACATTTTATAAGTGGTCAGAAACTTGTAAATAACTCATGAAAGATTAAAGTTACGTTAAAACCAAGCACACCATTGTTTTTCTTGTGAAATTCCGAATAGGTGTGATGTGTCACATGACCCTCTTCCTATTGAAAAAACAAAAGTTGGATTCAAAATGTCCGACTTCAAAATGGCCACCATGGTCACCACCCATCTTGAAAAGTTTCCCCCCTCACATATACTAATGTGCCACAAACAGGAAGTTAATATCACCAACCATTCCCATTTTATTAAGGTGTATCCATATAAATGGCCCACCCTGTAGATTATTTTCCCAGATATCAATGAATCATCCACATGATATATATACATAGGCAAAGGACTAAAGTCACCAATTTAGCCTAGTTCAATATACTTAAAGAGGAAGTAAAGCGCCATTTAAACCAAAAAAAATTCTGACCTGCAAAAGTAAAGGCCCAATGTGCTAGTATGCATCGCATACTAGCGTATTATATTAAAATTACCTGTAAACTAAGCTCTCGTCACCGCTGCAGACTGCATCCATCTTTGCCCATCTTCCTTCCGGGCCCACGGATTCTGGCTGACTGACTGGCCGGAGCCATGTGACATCACTCCCATGTATGCGCAGGGGAGCCAATGGTCACAGCACAGGGTTCTGAGGAAACAGCATGGTTGGCCGTTCTTTCAGAGCGCATGTGCCGATGATGTAATCGGCTGTATATACAGTAAATATCTCCTAAACTACGCACTTTTAGGATATATTTACAGTACCTATAGGTAAGCCTAATTATAGGCTTACCTAAAGATACAAACAATACATGGAAGTTTACTTTAAAGAAAGGATCTAAAATTGAGGTGATCTATAAGACTTGGTTTGCATGTAGCTTTGAACAAACAGATTCATTTAGCTTGAGTTTGAAGTATGTTCTTGTCAAAATCACCACCCCTCGGGTGGAGATGGACTCTATTCAGAGCCAAGACTAATAGAATGTCAGTTTTTTATTGATGTCCCTACACAAAATGATAGATAACTATGTAGATTGCCATTAGAGATATTATATAAATGTTTGTACATCGATTTCCAAAACAGACATTTAGTTATGCCTATATGGAATTCATTAATATGCACATTTAGGTAAATATATTCACTATTCACAGCAAAAATCATATGAATGATAAAAAAACACAAATTACATTCCAAAATATGTGCTACAGTACATCCTCAATAGGCAGTAAATGATTAACTACATAAATAAACATAAAGACTGCAAAAAGTTTTAAAAGTGCAACGTGGAGGGTGCAATAGCAACCAGATTTTTAACAGCTTTGTATAAAATGCCAAATGCAGGTAATTTGCGTTTTAATACAAAGAGAGATTTCCAGAAACTTGTCAGTTTTCATTTAGACATTATTTGTTTTCATATACCAATATCAAAATCATTCAAAGATTTCTTTGGTCAAACCAGAAGATACTTTCATATACAAAGTTTTGTTATTCAGGTTTTTTTTTGACACACTGCAATATGTTGGTGTTATTCATAATAACAATATTGTCTCCTTTATCTGAGTGTTTTAACACAAAATCCTCTCATTTTTGGAGACTGGCAAGGTCTTGCTGTTGTAAGGTAGTTAAAGTGATTGTAAAGTTGCATTTTTTTTTCTATTAAAATAAGAAACATATTATACTTACCTGCTCTGTGCAGTGGTTTTGCACAGGGCAGCCCAGATCCTCCTCTTCTCGGGTCCCTGGCTAGAGCTCCTGGCCCCTCCCTTCTGTTAAGTGCCCCCACAGCAAGCAGCTTGCTATGGGGGCATCTGAGCAAAGCTTCAGCTCTGTGTATCCATTCAGACGCAGAGCTGTGGTTTGGCCCCTCCCCCTCTTTCTCCTTCTTGGCTAACTGAGTTTGATTGACAACAGCAGGAGCCAATGGCGCCCCTGCTGGATTTCAGCCAATCAGGAGGGAGAATCCTGGTCAGCTGGGGCCCTCGTGGTCATCGCTGGATAGAGATGGGGCTCAGGAAAGTGTTAGGGGTGCTGGTAAGGGCTGCTGCACACAGAAGGTTTTTTTATGCTAATGCATAGAGTGCATTAAGATTAAAAAAACCTTCTGCCTTTACAACCACTTTAGGTTGTTGAGGGAATCACCAAGGGGCATTCCTTCTATAAAAAGTCAAACACATTCATTTGCTTGGGTTAGGAACTTGTTTATTTATTTTTGTATATTTTTTGGGGTCAGCAAGTTTAAAGCTCCACTATTTTGTGGAGGAGAGGAAGGAGGAATATCACACCATCCACTTTCTTCCTTCAGCATGGATTGCCTTGAGTCAGAGAAAACTGTCAGAAGTGACAGATGCAGATTGCAGGGGAAGGAGAGAACAGTCACCACAGGGTCCATAAGCTGCCACACAAATGTAAAGATATCTCCCTCACAGTACTGGCACTATGTCCAGCAAAATGAAGGAAGAGCGGCACCCACAGAAGCTCACAACCTTCTTCTCTCAGCTAACAGGTAAACACAGCCAAGATGGTGCCAGTCCTCCAAAGCCTCCCACAGCCTGCCGTCACATACAGTGATAGAGGAACCAGCAGGAGAATCAGGAAACCAAATGTGTATGGGCACACACCAGTTTTTCCATCAGGTGAGCCCTTCTCATGAATTTCTAAATTACACTAGGAAACTCCAAGATTACGTTGCCTTATTTGCAACGCTAAATCAGCCTATCTTAGACACTACCTTAAAGGTCATGTTTATCTTTTTAAAGATCTCCCTAAATGCTGATATAATGCTTTTAGTGCAGCTTTTTAGTGTGGACGTACACTCTCTAGGGTGGATCACATAGAAACCAAAATGGGAGAATTTTCCAATACTATCAATGATCGAATTGATGCACATGATGATGGGGAGAAGAAATGCGAGAGGTTAAAAGCTAAATTAGTGGATTTTGAGGACAGGTCCTGCCTCAATAATATAAAAGTATGCCACATACCTGAAACCCTACTGCAATCTGAACTGACTAGGTATGCATGGGAAATGATCTCCAATCTGCTACCTGTCCTTGATCCACATTGACTGTATTGACTGCCTCCCCAGACCCTCACATCTCCCTGATACAATATCAAGAGATGTTATTATGCAAATCCATTTTTTCCATGTTAAAGAAAAGCTTTTAGATAAGGTGAGTAGAGTTGAGCGAACACCATGACGTTCAGGTTCTGCGGGTCCGAACGAACTTTGGGAAAAAGTCCGGGTTCGGCACCAAACGTTGCCCGAACGTTATCCCGGACCCCGAACCCCATTGAAGTCTGAACTTTTAGGCACAAAAATGGCTGTAACAAAGTCCTGGCAAGTGCTAGAGGGCTGCAAAAGGAAGTAAAATGGGGGTAAGCGTAGGGCAAGTGCCCTACAAAAAATGGGGATAGGGAAAATAAATTAAAATCAAATAAACTAAGAGATGATTTTTGAACGATAATGTGTCACTTACAGCTGCAGCTAGAACCTCTCCCTTTAGAACTAGGAGATGATTTTTGAACAATAATCTGTCCCTCTAAGCAGAAGCCTCTACCTAGTGCAGTCAGATCGCTCAAAGCAGCAGTATGTGAAATCTCAAATTACTCCCACAATCTGATCGTTGTGTACGATCCCACAATCTGATCGTTGTGTACGATCGTAACGATCGTTGTGTTATGAAGGGTTTTATCTGCAATCTGTCACTCAAAGCAGCAGTATGTGAAATCTCAAATTTCTGCAATCTGTCCCTCAGAGCAACAGTAGTAGTAATCTCAGGATGCAGGATCAGATGTTAAAATGTCTGTCCCTCACAATCTGTCCCAAAAATGCCGGCAGCTTCCTCTCCCTACACTAACCCAAGAGCATGTAACATGCAGCACTGTGATTCCAGCCTCATATAGAGGCTGGGTCACATGATGCACTGGCCAATCACAGCCATGCCATTAGTAGGCATGGCTGTGATGGCTTCTAAGGGCAAACCAGTGAAACGCTTGTTGATTGGCTGCCCTGCAGCTATTCAACATGCGTGATCAACTACCAGAACGCAGAACCCGAACATTTTTTGAAACGTCCGTGTTCGGGTCTGGGTTTCGGACACCCCAAAGTTCGGTACGGACCCGAACGTTACAGTCTGGGTTCGCTCAACACTAAAGGTGAGACAACTGGTTTTCTGGTTGTACTAACATTTATAGGTAAAGTTGATCCGGGGATAATCCTATTGCCTCTCAGGGGATCAGGAAGGATTTTTCCCCCCGCTATAGCAAATTGGATCATGCTTTGCTGGGGTTTTTTGCATTCCTCTGGATCAACTGAGGGTGAAGGATTGTGTATATGGGATTATACGGTTATATATTTGTTCTTTGTTTTTTGGTTGAACTAAATGGACTTGTGTCTTTTTTCAACCTGACTAACTTTGTAACTATGTAACTGGGTGTTCTGCCTACACCTTCTTGAGGTGTACAGCTTCACACAGATCTTTCATAATAGCGAGGGGATAGGCTGGGCACTGCTTGGTTAAAGTGCCACTGTGTGTTTAAGTGTGGGCACTTTTAAAACGGCAATACTTCTATCAAGCGATTAAATCATCACCGTCATCCTCTCATCATGTCCTCTCTGCTCTGCTTTTCCAGGTAACTGCTTTCATTCTCCCTGCAACTTAAAAGCCATCCTGACATTCTGCATACATATCTGCCTGCTGTAACCATCGGTAACTGCTTTCATTCTCCCTGCAACTTAAAAGCCATCCTGACATTCTGCATACATATCTGCCTGCTGTAACCATCGGTAGCTGCTTTCATTCTCCCTGCAACTTAAAAGCCATCCTGACATTCTGCATACATATCTGCCTGCTGTAACCATCGGTAACCACTGACTAAACTCTTAGAAAACTGGGCTACATTGCATGATTGATATCAAACACTGCCTTGCTGAAGACTCTCAAACTGTTGTTTATACTTGTCTATTGAGGTTACACTTACTTTTATTGTGGTGTTCTGGCCAAGATCAAACACCTATGCTTATCTTTCAAAGTCTGGCTCTTCCTTAGCAATTTGTTTTAGGCCAGCAAACCCCCACTTTCTCCATGTGCATTTTGATTAGCTCTAAATTGAATAATTGTTAACCTCCCCCAACCCCATCCCAGTATAAATTCAGTTTAAGTTTTGGGACGGCTGGCGAGGGGATAGGCTGGGCACTGCTTGGTTAAAGTGCCACTGCGTGTTTAAGTGTGGGCACTTTTAAAACGGCACTTTAAATAAGGCACTACTTTAAAGGCAAGTACAAACATTAGCTATCTTTTACCAAGTCTGTAAATTTCCACTTTTATTTTCTACTTCACTTTTTCCCCTCTCTCTACCCTCCAACATGCTCATACTTTTCTTCTTTGCAGTAACACCCTCTCTCCTCAAACTCTCACTTCTTAACCCCCCTGCGCCGCCACACAGCCTATACATATCCCCCTCACTCTTGCCCTCCCAATACTATTGCTCCTATCACCTCCGACTCATTTTGAGCCAGCACAATACCACCACCTCCACTTCACTGCAGCGCCAGCCCTCGCTTAGGTCACACTCCCACCTTACTGCCCTCACCCTCCTACTACTCCTTATGTCTGGGGATATTGCCCTCAACCCTGGCCCTCCTCTAGCCAACTCCTACCCCCAGAAGTGGCAGTCTAGCTTCTATTACAATAGCCGTGACTCCCGTTGTCTTACCTCAATTCCCCTAATTCCAAGAGTCAGCCCCCCCCTTATGTGTGCCCTCTGGAATGCCCGCTCTGTCTCCAACAAACTTGCCTCCATCAATGACCTTTTCCTTTCCAACTTCCTCAATTTACTTGCTATTACCGAAACCTGGCTCCAGGAATCCGACACTGCCTCTCCAGCGGCCCTCTGCCATGGTGGCCTCCTCTGGACTCACTCACCAAGGTCCAGTGGTCGAAAAAGAGGCGGTGTTGGACTTCTCCTCTCCCAAAAAGCACCTTCCAGGTTCTTCCTACACCCCCCTCTCTTTCCCTCTGTTCTTTTGAGGTGCACTGCATTTGCCTATTTTCTCCTGTTTGTTTGAGGGTTGCAGTCATTTACCGAACCCCTAGCCCTGTGTCACGCTTCCTTGACGACTTCTCTGCATGGCTACCCTACTTCCTCTCCTCTGAAGTACCCGCCATCATCCTTGGAGACTTTAACATTCCAGTCAATGCTAAAACCTCAGCCACTTCCCAACTACTCAATTTAACCTCCTCCTTTAACCTAACACAATGGACACAAACCACCACTCACTCCAATGGCAACACTCTTGACCTTGTATTCTCCCACCTCTGCACTCCCTGCAACTTTTCTAGCGCCCCTTTTCCTCTCTCCGATCACAACCTCATCAGTTTCACACTTTCCCTGTCTCCTACCTCCCATGACGCCAACCCGCAAATAGTTACCCGCAGGAACCTTTGCCAACTCAACCCTCCACTTTTTCATTCTGCTACTGCCTGCCTTTATGATGAAATCAGTCCCCTCTCCTGCCCAGACATTGCCACTTCTGTTTACAACCACATATTGTCATCGTCCCTGGACACACTTGCCCCTGTCTCCACATGCAGAACCAGGCCTTGTCTGCTACAACCCTGGCAAACAGAAGACACCAGAAGTCTCAAGAAACGTAGCCGCGCTCTTGAGCGAGTGTGGCGTAAAAAGAAAACCCTAGAAGACTTCACCCTCTACAAATCTGCCCTCCTCAACTACAACTCCTGCCTCCATTCCGCTAAACAAGTCTACTACACCACTCTCATCAAATCCCTCTCACCCAAGCCTCGCCAACTCTTCTCTACCCTTAATTCCTTACTCCGCCCCCCACTGCCTCCACCCACCAACTTGCTCACTTCCCAGGAGATTGCCAAACACTTCAAAAACAAAATTGACACAATTCATGACGAGATAGCCTGTGTCCAGCTTCCCCCACCAACCAACACACTAAGTCCAATAGCCCACTCAACACTTTCCTCCTTCAAACCTGTTAGCTCTGAGGAAGTTCTCCAACTCCTTTCCACAGCCCACCCCACCACCTGCCCCCTGGACCCTGTCCCCTCGCAACTTCTACGACCACCCTCCTGCTCTGTCCTAAACTCTCTAACCCACATCTTCAACCTCTCCCTCTCTTCCGGCACCTTTCCCTCTCCACTCAAACATGCGCTGGTTACCCCCATACTTAAAAAACCCTCACTGGACCCCACCTGTATGAATAACTTAAGACCCATTTCCCTACTCCCGTTTGCCTCCAAGCTTCTTGAACGCCTCGTCTACAACCGTTTGAGTTGCTACCTCACTGACAACAGCCTTCTTGATCCCCTACAATCCGGCTTCCGCCCACAACTCAACTGAAACTGCCCTACTCAAACTCACCAACGACCTACATACTGCTAAAACCAATGGCCAGTACTCCATACTCATACTTTTAGACCCCTCTGCTGCCTTTGACACAGTTGACCACCCACTCCTCCTCAATAAACTCCACTCTCTTGGCCTATGTGACTCTGCCCTTTCCTGGTTCTCCTCCTACTTATCTCAGCGCACCTTCAGTGTCACATACAACAACATCTCCTCCGCTCCTCTGTCTCTCTCTGTTGGGGTGCCCCAAGGCTCAGTCCTTGGGCCCCTCCTATTCTCCCTCTATACCTCTTCCCTGGGCCAGTTGATAACTTCCCATGGCTTCAACTACCACCTCTATGCTGATGACACCCAGATCTATCTCTCGACTCCTCAACTCTGCACCTCAATCTCCTCACGCATCACAAACTTACTGAATGACATATCGGTATGGATGTCATGCCACTTCCTCAAACTCAATCTTTCTAAAACTGAGCTTGTAATATTTCCTCCTCCTCGGTCCCCTCCTCATGACTTTACCATTAAGATCAATGGCACAACCATAGGTCCTTCCACTCATACCAGGGTGCTGGGCGTAATCCTAGACTCCGACCTTTCTTTCAGCCCCCATATCCAATCACTGGCTAAATCTTGCCGCCTCAACCTCCGCAACATCTCAAAAATTTGCCCCTTCCTGACTAACGAAACCACAAAACAACTTATTCACTCCTTGGTTATTTCCCGCCTTGATTACTGCAACTCCCTCCTCACCGGCCTACCGTTACACAGGCTATCGCCCCTTCAGTCTATCATGAATGCTGCTGCCAGACTTGTACACCTTACTAACCGATCCACGTATGCTGCCCTGCTCTGCCAATCCCTTCACTGGCTTCCCCTACCCCACCGTATAAAATTCAAAATACTAACCACAACATACAAGGCCATCCACCACACTGCCCCTAGCTACATCGCCAATCTCATCCGCAGATATCACCCCAATCGTCCTCTACGCTCCTCCCAAGACCTCCTTCTCTCTAGCTCCCTTGTTACCTCCTCCCATGCTCGCATACAGGACTTCTCCAGAGCCTCTCCCATCCTCTGGAACTCCCTGCCCCACAAAGTCCGGTCAGCCCCCACCCTGTCCGCCTTTAGGCGATCCTTGAAAACTCACTTATTCAGGGAAGCCTACCCCACCTCCACCTAAGACCCGTGCTTGAGCCACCTCTATCAGATCATCCCCTGCAGCCATTACCTTTTATACCACCTCCCCCTCCCTTTAGATTGTAAGCTCTACGAGCGGGGCCCTCCTATTCCTTCTGTATTGAACTGTATTGTAATTGTACTGTGTCCCTTCTTTATTGTAAAGCACTGCGCAAACTGTTGGCGCTATATAAATACTGTATAATAATAATAATACACACTTTGGGGAAATTTACTAAAACCGCAGAGTGCAAAATCTGGTGCTCTGCATAGAAACCAGGTTTTATTGCCAAAGCTTAATAGAACAAGCTGAAGTTAGAAGCTGATTGGCTATCATGCACAGCTGCACTAGATTCTGAGTGCTCCAGTTTTAGTAATTCTAACCCTATAAGTGTAGAGAGAATTTAACACCATTACAAAGGTGCTACACATTCAAAAAATATAACACAGCTGGGGTACCCCACTAAACCTTTCTACCCTGGAGAGCATGACTCTGCTACACTCCTGGGGCATCATACCAGATCCTCTCCCTGTGTCCAAACAGACTTGAGATCCTGGGAAGTACCCCCTGAGTGGCATGGGGTGACACAAGAGCAAATCAAAGCCCAGTGAAATCTTAATTCTTTTGTTATTTGCTTATACCAAGCAGCCAGTTCACCATTACTCCAGTGTCTTTTGCCAATTTTGGGCTACCTAACCAGAATCCCCCTTGCAGTACCATTGCAGTATGACACTGCTCTTGGATAGAAATATTCCTTTTTAAGATTGCAGTTCTTGTTTGCTGCCATGTTATTTGTATTTGTGTTACACCACTATGTTAACTACTACATCCAATTTCATCATGTTTAGAATTGAGCGAACACCTGGATGTTCAGGTTCGGTGGGTTTGGCGGAACTTCACGAAAAAGTTCGGGTTCAGCACCGAACTTGACCCGAACTTGACCCCGGACCCCGAACCCCATTGAAGTCAATGGTGACCGGAACTTTTGGGCACAAAAATGGCTGTAAAAAAGTCCTGGAAAGGGCTAGAGGGCTGAAAAGGAAGCAAAATGGGGGTAAGAGTAGGACAAGTGCCCTGCAAACAAATGTGGATAGGGAAATAACTTAAAATCACATAAAAAAAAATGGAGGAGGAGCTGGAGGAGGTGGATGGAGGTGGATGTGGAGTAGGAGGTTGAGGAGGCGGTGACCGTGGCGATGTAGGTGGAAGTGGCGGTGGAGGAGGAGGTGGTGGCCAACACTGTTTTTTGTTTGTTTGTTTTTTTCTAATTGGGGTAGCCCAAAAATATTGAGACATATTAAAAAAAAAAAAAAAAAGCATACCAATGGCTGTGTGAGGCCGGTCTAAATGTCTATTCTGCGCAAGGTACAGACAAGTCTTGTGGCATCCATGCCTGGTTCATTTTAATAAACGTTAGCTTGTCCACGTTGGCTGTGGACAGGCGGATGCGCTTGTCTGTGATAACACCCCAGCACCTCCAAGGCATAAAGGGCAAGCTCAGGCCATGTGCCCAATTTGGAGACCCAGAAGTTGAATCGGGCAGACCCATCAGTCAGTACGTGTAGGCGTGTGCACACATACTGTTCCACCATGTTGCAGAAATGCTGCCTCCTGCTAGACGTTGCCCAGCTAGTGGTGCTGTTTGTTGTGGCGTGCTGCTGACAAAGCTTTTCCACATTTCGGCCATGCTAACTCTGCCTTCTGAGGTGCCACAGCTGCGTCGGCGACCTCTTCCTCCTCCTCTGCCTTCCCCTTGTGCTTCCACTGAGCCCCCAGTGTCTTTTGGGAATGCCCTCAGCAGCGCTTATACCAGCGTTCCCTTATGGTCGCGCATCTTCCGATCACGCTCCAGTGAGGGAATTAAGGACGGCACGTTGTCCTTGTAACAGGGATCCAGCAGGGTGGCCACCCAGTAATCAGTTACAATGTGGGCAACTCGACTGTCGTTGAGCAGGCACTGCAGCATGTAGTCGCTCATGTGTGCCAAGCTGCCCAGAGGCAAAGACAAGCTGTCCTCTGTGGGAGGGGTATCATCTGTGTCCTCCGTATCCCCCCAGCCACGCTCCAGTGATGCCCACAAGCTGCGTTGGGTGCCAACCTGCTGTGAACATGGTTCCTCCTCCTCCTCATCATCCTCGTCCTCCACATCCTCCAAAACTGTGCCCTGGCTTGAAAATTTTTTACCTGGCCTATGCTGGTGCAGGAACCCACCCTCCGAGCCACTTGTGAATGACTGGCCTGATAACTGTGGCAATAACCCCTCTTCCTCCTCCTCCTGTGCCACATCCTCTTCCATCATTGCCCAAAGTGTTTTTTCAAGGAGATATAGAAGTGGCATAGTAACGATGAGAACAGCGTCATTGGCACTGGCCATGTTGGTGGAGTACTCAAAACACAGCAATATGGTACACAGGTCTCGCACGGAGGCCCACTCGTTGGTGGTGAAGTGGTGCTGTTCCGAAGAGCGACTGACCCGTGCGTGCTGCAGCTGAAACTCCACTATTGCCTGCTGCTGCTTGCACAGTCTCTCCAGCATGTGCAAGGTGGAGTTCATCGCATAGGAGGTGGTGAGCGGGAAGGCCGAAGTTTAGCTGCAGTGCAGACAGGCGAGCAGCAGCAGGGTGAGAATGCCGAAAGCGCGCACAGACGGCCCGCACTTTCTGCAGCAGCTCTGACATATCCGGGTAGTTTTTTTTAAATTTCTGCACCACCAAATTCAGCACATGCGCTAGGTAAGGGATGTGCGTCAAACCGGCTAGGCCCAGAGCTGCACACCACCAGGCCGGGCTTGAGGCTCAGTGGCAACAACCACTCATCGGTCTGTTGTTCAATGCCTGTCCACGGCTCCTGCGCAGTGTTCGGTTTATCCCCCAAACATATCAGTTTTAAAACAGCCTGCTGTCGTTTCCCCCTGGATGTGCTGAAGTTGGCAGTGAATGTGTTACGCTGACCAGATGAGGAGGTGGTAGAGGAGGAGGAAGCGGAGTAGGAGGAGGAGGCAACAGGAGGCAAAGAGAAATGCCCCGCAATCCTGGGTGGCAGAAGAACACGCTCCAAACAGCTATCCGCCTCATGCACACCCGCCACTACGTTTGCCCAGTGTGCAGTTAGCGAGATATTCCACTGCAGATTGTGCTTTGCATTTAGATGCCTGATCATGCAGGTTGTGCTCAAGTTTAGAACATTTATGCCTCGCTTCAGGCTCTCATTGCATAGTGTGCAAACCACTTGTGTCTTGTCGTCAGCACATTGTCTGAAGAACTATTACGCCGGGGAACGCATTTGAGCTGCCTTTGGTGTGCTAGGTCCCTGAGTGCGGTGGGTAGTAGCAGGCGTACTGTCTAGGGGATGGTCGCTCTGTTTTTGCAACCTGCTTCCTCTTTTGCTGTGCTGGTGCCTCTGTGCGACCATCACCTCTTCCTCCAAACTGCACACGTTACTCGCATGACCTTCACACCATGTGGTGTCTAGGACCTCACCATCTTCCCCCCACACTTCACCACTTACCTCCTTGTCAGTCTGCACACTGTACAAAGCCGCAGCAGTTGGCACCTGTGTTTCGTCACCATCATCAGAGACGTGCTGAAGTGGTGTTTCCGTGTCCTCATCCTGCAACAGAAGTGGTTGGGCATCGGTGCACTCAATGTCTTTCACTTCTGCGGCAGGGCTATGTGGATGGCCCATGGAATGCACACCAGCAGAGTCATCAAAAAGCATAAGAGACTGCTGAATGACTTGGGGCTCAGACTGCTTGGCTGATTTACAAGGGGCTGAGGTGAAAGACAGATGGCCATGGGGTTCAGGGGCCAACTTTGAGCTTTCAGCAAGGGACCAGGTGGGAGACAATTTGAAGGAACTGAAGGCATTGTCATCCACCCAATCTACTATCACCTGTACTTGTTCTGGCCTCACCATTCGTTGAGCGGCATTCAGTCCTACCATATAACGTTGAAGGTTCTGTCAGCTACTCGCACCTGAGGAAGGTGTTTCACTTGTGCGTGTAGCTGGCACAGATCGACCATGTCCTCTCCTTGCAACAGGAGCTTCACCAACACCACCAAAACCAGCAGCACCAGCAACACCAAGTTCACAAAGCCTACGAACCATTGGACCCCTTTCTTGTCCACTGGTGCGGGCCAGTCCAGGATGGCGGTGACCTTTTGTGGATCCATAGTGACCCCAGAGACAGAGAGGATGAGGAGCAAGAAAGGGATGCTGGAACGTTCAAACATGCCCTTGTGGGCCTTGGCGTACAGTCCATGTTGTTGCAGGCACACCAGGACACACTTGACGTGCCTGTGGTGTTCTTCCAGGGACGAGGAAAAAATAAGGATGTCATCCAAATAGATTATGACAAACTGGTCTAGGTAGTGCCTGCACACATTGTTTACCAGATGCTGAAAGGTGGCCGGGGCATTGCAGAGCCCAAAGGGCATCACAAGGTATTCATAGTGGCCGAATCTCGTTCTGAAAGCAGTCTTCCATTCGTCACCCTCGCGGATGCGAATGAGATTATATTTCCTACGGAGGTCTAGTTTGGAAAAAATAGTAGCAGCGCCCAGTCGCTGGAACAGCTCAGGTACCAGGGGTAAGGGGTAGAGATTTTTGATAGTTTTCTTGTTGAGGTCCCGGGAGTCGATGCATGGTCTCAGAGACCGTTCCTTTTTCTCTACAAAGAATATTCCCACTCCAGCAGGGGACGTGGATGGCCAAATAAAACCCTTCTCCAGATTTTCATCTAGGTAGGCCTTGAGGGTAAATCCGGCTGAAAGGTACTTCTGCGCCAGGCAACATCTCAATGGGGCAATCGTAGGCTCGGTGTGGAGGCAACAGCTTGTCTGCCCCCTTCTTGCTGAACACGTCCAGGAAATCGTGATAAGCTGAGGGAACTGCATCTTGGGTCTCCTGGTCAGGGTCGGGATCCAGACATAAGACAGAGGGAGAAGACTCCCGGGGTGGATGAAAGCAATGATGCCGGCAGTAGAAGGGTGGGAACTGTACGTCCTCTGTGACCCAAGTGATGTCGGGGCAATGTGCCCGCAGTCATGGGAGGCCAAGAATGACTGGATAGAGCGGGGATGCAATAGCATCTAGGAGCAGGTAATCAGAATGGCCAGTGACAGTCTTAGCGAGGAGGGGAATGGTTTCATGGGTAACTGTACCCTATTTGAAGGGTGACCCATCAGCCAGGTGGACGACCATTCGGTGCACTTTGAGTTTGAAGGGAAACTGATGCTGTGCAGCAAAGGCTGGTCTAAAAAGCAGCTGCAGGTGCCTGAGTCCAGGATGGCTGAAACTTAGATGTTCCCGTTGGGGAGTTGAAGAGACAAAGGCAGCACCAGATGGATTGCTTGGTTGGGTAGAGACAGGACCACTCCCTCGGGGGAGATGGGATCCTTCACTGGGCATGACCTGACATGATGCCCAGAACCTCCGCCGTACAGGCATAGGTTGAGACTGAGGCTTCTGTGCCTTTCTTCGGGGGTAAGGGGTGTGCGTGGATGCACAGTAGGCACGGATTCCGACAGGTTCTCCGCAGATCGCTCGGCCCTGCGTATCCGCAGGCGGCGGTCAACCTGGATGGCCTACTCGAGCAAATTCATCCTTCAGAGGCTCGGACAGGCCCAACCGGAATTGATAGTGGAGGGCCGCATCATTCCAGACTGTGTCAGCAGCCCAGCGCCGGAATTCGGCAGTGTAATCTTCCACTGTGCGTTGGCCCTGCTGGAGGACGTGGAGAGCTGTCTCTGCGGTTGCGGCCAAGTGGGGGTCCTCATAGAGCAATGCCATGGCCCGGAAGAAGAGGTGCAGGTCAACTGTTTCAGGAGCTTTCAGTTCCAGGAGACGGTGGACCCAGGCTTAAGGTTCCTCTCATAAGAGAGCGATAACCAGCCCCACCTTAGTGACTTCCGAGGAAAATGTGCAAGGTTTCAGCGCAAAATACAGTTCACAGGCACTGTGACAACCCCAAAATTTCCTGCGGTCCCCTGAGAATCACTCAGGTAAAGGTACCTCTGGCTCAGTGGGCAGGGTGACAATAAGCTGGTCGGAGCTTGATGCAGCCGACATGGAAAGTTCCTGGACTTGGCTTTCCATCCGGATGTACCCGTCTTCTAAGTCCTTTATGGCTCGGGTCAGCCTGGTCAGGTGTAGGCATAGCTCCTGCGTTGGAGAGGGCCCCTGCGCAGACTCAGACATGGCTGTCCATTGCTGTCACGTACCTGGTGGTGGAGTCTGACTTATGCAGTAGGCAACCTCTCTTACGACCCGGATTCCCGAACCCCTGGTAGTGTAGACAGGGAGATCGGGGGTGCAGGAAGGCACAAGGGTCGGACTGGGTCACAGGTGGTGGAGTGCTGGTCCGTGTGCAAGCTGAATCGTGGTCATGCAGGCCAGGTCGGTAATGGGCTGGCAGAGCAGTACAGATGGGTCAGGCTGAAGTGTAGTCGGGTGCAAGCAGAGTTCGTTAACAGGCGGGCTGCGAGGTACAAGGGGATAGGCAGGCGTGGCTTGGACTCCGGAGAAGATGGCCGCTTAGACCTTGTGCTCCGCCACCTCACAGCAGTCTACGGAGCCCAACGGGACCACCAACGCCATCCTCCGCTCTGAAAAGATGGGGAAGTCGGACACCGCCCGCTCTAGATCGCCCAGGGCATCGGGCACACAGCTGAGCGCGAACATCCCGGAGATGTTCCGCTCCCGCTCCCGCTCAAGAGAACCAGCGCCATCACAGGCCTTAAGCCAGGGAGTGGAGGTGAGTCACGGCGGCCCCCACACCCAGCAAGCCAGCCCTTACAACAACACCACTACAGCTCCTCCACACCAGGCAATAAGCATGGAAGATCTTAAGGGCATAGCAGCAGACATCAAATCCACACTGTCCGCAGCCATAGCTGATCTCAGGATAGACATGCAAGCTATTGCCACTCGCATGGATGACATTGAGGACACAGTAGATAGACATGATGCGGCCATTACAGCACACAGGCGCTCCCTGTCAGTTACCGGCGTAGTACAGATAGATGACACAGGAGTTACAGTAGGTACGCTCACCGTTATC
>BLSH010427628.1:157598-179942 GCA_018402905.1 Glandirana rugosa | reverse complement strand
ACCACCTCCTTGACTCCCTACCCTTATCCCTCCCCCCCTCCCCCTACCCCTTACCCCCTACACTAAACCTGAAACAAATATAGCATATCCTCCCCACCCCTTCGCGCTGGATGCGAAGGCTACAAACCCTAAAGCCCAGACTCAAAAAAAAAAAACCAAAAAAAAAAAAAAACCCCTATATCAGTCCCAGCACCAACGAGTCTTGATAACTTACCTACCCAATAGCAGTAATACATCACATTACTGGGTATTGTGAACGAGAGACTGTATTCTGAATATTGAATATCGTGACATATGCTGTTTCTCTTGTTATCCTGTTATCTGTAACCTTGCAACATTTCTAATAAAGCTCTATTTGGAAAAAAAAAACAAAAAACAAGGGGATAGGCAGAAGAGTGGTCGTGGAAGCCGGGGTCGGTGCAGTTGGAGATCAATAGCAGGGTCAAGGCAAGCCAGGTCACAGGAACAAACAATCAGGATCACAGCTAGCTACGGGAACACACAAAAGCTGTAGAACAGACAGCACTTGCTTCCAGGTGTTGTCCTGTTTAAATGGCCGCGAATGCGCACGGAGGGCCAGAAACGGCCAGACCAGTCCATTTTCCTAACAGACGCCATCTCTTGGAGGGTTCCCCTCACTCCATAACAATCTTCACTGATCATAAAAATTTACAGTACTTACAGAATGCTAAACTACTGAATCCCAGACAGGCCAGATGGAGTCTGTTCTTTTCCCGTTTCAGTTTCACGATCACGTACAAACCTGGTTCCTGCAACAGTCGGGCTGATGCACTCTCTAGGTCTTTTCACATGTTGGATGAGGAGCTCACCTCTGAACCTGAGCCAATCATTCCGACCAGGTGTATTCTTGCCCATTCCACCACTCTGGAGTCTAAAATTCCTCCTGGCAAGACCTTCGTCCCCACGGAACTAAGAACTGAAATCCTTTGTTGGGGACATGATTCCAAGGTGTCAGGGGATGCAAGCATCCAGCAAGGGAAAACATATCAATGGAGTGCACCAAAAGAAATCAAGACCATAGGGATAAGTGAAAAAGATATGTTTATTAATAAAAGTGACATGCATCCAATACCAGCACCAATGAGAATACACAAACAAGGTGGAAAGAAATAAACACAAATAACCCCAGTAATAGTCCTAACTAACTAACTAACTAAATATATACAAATAAGGAAACACACATAGGAATACTGGCAAGGACAGGAGATAAAGGAACAGTAGCCAACAACAGCAACAGACAGCAGGTAGCAGGTCATAGGGGGCAAGGGACAGGACTCCAGAACAGGATCAGGCAGGAACAGGTCACAGGTAGAGTTGAGCGGACACCTGGATGTTCGGGTTCGGTGGGTTCGGCAGAACTAAGCAAAAAAGTTTGGGTTCGGTACCGAACTTGACCCGAACTTAACCCCGAACCCCATTGAAGTTAATGGTGATCCGAACTTTTGGGCACAAAAATGGCTCTAAAAAAGTCCTGGAAATGGCTAGAGGGCCCTGCAAACAAATGTGGATAGGGAAATAACTTAAAATCACATTAAAAAAAATGGAGGAGGAGGTGGATGTGGAATAGGAGGTTGAGTAGGCCGTAACTGTGGCGGTGTAGGTGGAAGTGGCGGTGGAGGAGGAGGAGGTAGCCAACACTGTTTTTTGTTTGTTTGGGTTTTTTTTATAATTGGGGTAGCTCCCAAAATATTGAGACATATTAAAAAAAAAACAATTATACCAATGGCTGTGTGATGCCGGTCTAAATGTCTATTCTGCACAAGGTACAGACAGGTCTTGAGGGATCCATGCCCAGTTCATTTTAATAAACGTTAGCTTGTCCACGTTGGCTGTGGACAGGCGGCTGCGCTTGTCTGTGATAACGCCCCCTGCCGTGCTAAACACTCGTTCAGACAATACACTGGCTGCAGGGCAGGCCAGCACCTCCAAGGCATAAAGGGCAAGCTCAGGCCATGTGCCCAATTTGGAGACCCAGAAGTTGAATGGGGCAGACCCATCAGTCAGTACGTGTAGGCGTGAGCACACATACTGTTCCACCATGTTGCTGAAATGCTGCCTCCTGCTAAGACGTTGCCTATCAGCTGGTGGTGCTGTTTGTTGTGGTGGGCTGCTGACAAAGCTTTTCCACATTTTGGCCATTCTAACCCTGCCTTCTGAGGTGCTGGTGGTGCCCTATCTGCGTTGGCGACCTCTTTCTCGTCTGCCTTCGCCTTGTGCTTCCACTGAGCCCCCAGTGTCATTTGGGAATGCCCTCAGCAGCAGGTCTACCAGAGTGCCCTTGTAGTCGCACATCTTCCGATCACGCTCCAGTGAGGGAATTAAGGACGGCAAGTTGTCCTTGTAATGGGGATCCAGCAGGGTGGCAACCCGTTAATCGGCAAAACTTAAAATGTGGGCAACTTGGCTGTCGTTGAGCAGGCACTGCAGCATGTAGTCGCTCATGTGTGCCAGGCTGCCCAGAGGCAAAGACAAGCTGTCCTCTGTGGGAGGTGTATCATCTGTGTCCTCCGTATCCCCCCAGCCACGCTCCAGTGATGCCCACGAGCTGCGTTGGGTGCCACACTGCTTTGAACATGGTTCCTCCTCATCCTCATCATCATCTTCGTCCTCCTCATCCTCCAGAACTGTGCCCTGGCTTGAAAATGTTTTACCTGGCCTATGCAGGTGCAGGAACCCACCGTCTGAGCCACTTGTGAATGACTGGCCTGATAACCGTGTAAATGACCCCTCTTCCTCCTTCTCTTCCTCCTGTGCCACATCCTCTTCCATCACCCCTCAAAGTGTTTTTTCAAGGAGACATAAAAGTGGAATAGTAATGCTGAGAACAGCGTCATCGGCACTAGCCATGTTGGTGGAATACTCAAAACACAGCAATATGGTACACAGGTCTCGCATGGAGGCTCACTCGTTGGTGATGAAGTGGTGCTGTTCCGCAGAGCGACTGACCCGTACGTGCTGCAGCTGAAACTCTACTATTTCCTGCTGCTCGCACAGTCTCTCCAGCACATGCAAGGTGGAGTTCCACCTTGTGGGCACGTCGCATAGGAGGCGGTGAGCGGGAAGGCCCAGAGCTGCTACGAGATTTTGCTCATTATCGCACACAACCAGGCTGGGCTTGAGGCTCAGTGGCAACAACCACTCATCAGTCTGTTGTTCAATGCCCGTCCACAGATGGTGTGCAGTGTGGGGTTTATCCCCCAAACATATCAGTTTTAGAACAGCCTGCTGTCGTTTCCCCCTGGATGTGCTGAAGTTGGTGGTGAAAGTGTTACGCTGAGCGGATGAGGAGATGGTAGAGGAGGAGGAAGAGGAGTAGGAGGAGGAGGCAACAGGAGGCAAAGAGAAATGCCCTGCAATCCTCGGTGGTGGAAGGACATGCGCAAAATGGCTAGCCGCCTCAGGCCACTACATTTGCCCAGTGTGCAGTTAGCGAGATATAGCGTCCCTGCCCATGCTTACTGGTCCACGTATCAGTGGTTATGTGGACCTTGCCATAGATGGCATTGCGCAGTGCACACTTGATTTCGTCCCCGACTTGTTTGTGCAGGGAAGGGATGGCTCGCCTGGAAAAGTAGTGGCGGCTGGGAACCATGTACTGTGGGAAAGACACCGCCATCAGGTTTTTAAAACTGTCCGTGTCCACCTGATGGAATGGCAGCATTTCAAAGACCAGGAATTTTGAAATGCTGGCATTCAGGGTCAGGGATCACGGGTGGGTACGGGGGTACTTCCTCTTTCTCTCCAGTGTTTGGGAGATGGAGAGCTGTAAGCTTCCATAGGACCATGTGGAAATGATTGAGGGCAGTGGCAGACATGGTGGCGTTGCTGTCACATCGTCTGTTTGCTGGGTGGCAGGTGACACTGGCACTGTAGAGGTGGAGGAAGAGGCCAAGGCAGCAGCAGAAGAGGAAGCAGGAGGAGGCCGAGATCTTTCTTGGATTTTGAGGTACTTATTCCACTGCAGCTCGTGCTTTGAATTTAGATGCCTGGTCATGCAGGTTGTACTCAGGTTTAGAACATTTATGCCTCGCTTCAGGCTCTCATTGCACAGCGTGCAAACCACTCGTGTCTTGTCATCAGCACATTGTCTGAAGAACTGCCACGCTGAGGAATGCCTTTGAGCTGCCTTTGGTGTGCTAGGTCCCTGGGTGCGGTGGGTAGCAGCAGGCGTACTGTCTAGTGGATGGTCTCGCTTTTGCAACCTGCTTCCTCTTTTGCTGTGCTGGTGCCTCTGTGCGACCACCACCTCTTCATCCAAACTGCACACATCACTCGCATGACCTTCATTCCATGTGGGGTCTAGGACCTCATCATTCTCCTCCACATCATCTTCCACCCACCCTTCACCACTGCCCTCCTTGTCAGTCTGCACACTGTGGAAAGCCGCAGCAGTAGGCACCTGTGTTTCATCATCATCAGAGACGTGCTGCGGTAGTGTTTCATGTCCTCATCCTGCAACAGAATTGGTTGGGCATCGGTGCACTTAATGTCTTCCACTTCTGGGGCAGGGCTATGTGGATGGCCCACGGAAAGCACACCAGCTGAGTCATCAAAAAGCATAAGAGACTGCTGCATGACTTGGGGCTCAGAATGCTTGACTGATTTACAAGGGGCTGAGGTGAAAGACAGATGGCCATGGGTATCAGGTGCCAACTCTGAGCTTTCATCAAGGGACCGGGTGGAAGACAAAGTGAAGGAACTGGAGGCATTGTCAGCCACCCAATCTTCTATCACCTGTACTTGTTCTGCCCTCACCATTCATTGAGTGGCATTCGGGCCTACCATATAACGTTAAAGGTTCTGTCAGCTGCTCGCACTTGAGGAAGGTGTGTCACTTGTGCGTGTAGCTGGCACAAATTGACCACGTCCTCTCCTTGCAACAGGAACTTCACCAACACCACCAAAACCAGCTGCACCAGCAGCACCACGACCACGACCACATCCCTTATTTGACGCTCTCCTCATTCTGGACGCAAATGTACTATGTAGCACTATTTTTTAATAATAAAAAAAGAATAAGAAATGATTATTGTTCTTTTTTAAACCAGCAATGTACATGCACTTTTTATTTTTGTGCAAGATATGCTGGCCGCAAATGTAGTATTTCATTTTTTTTTTTAAACCAGCAATGTAGACACACTTTTTATTTTTGCGCAAGAAATGCACAGAAAGGTGCAAATGTACTATGTAACACTACTTATTAATACTAAAAAAAAAGAATAAATTATTATTCTTTTTTTTTTTGAAAACAGCAACGTAGATGCACTTTTTATTTTTGTGCAAGTAATGCACCGCTCACGCCAGCAGCACGAACCTCTCCCTATACCAGTATGAGATGATTTTAGAACAATAATCTGTCCCTCACACCAGCAGCAGGAACCTCTCCCTATACCAGTATGAGATTATTTTAGAACAATAATCTGTCCCTCACGCCAGCAGCAGGGACCTCTACCTATAGCACTATGAGATGATTTTAGAACAATAATCTGTTCCTCACACCAGCAGCAGGAACCTCTCCCTATAGCACTATGAGATAATTTTAGAACAATAATCTGTCCCTCATAGCAGCAGGAGGAACCTCTCCCTATAGCAGTATGAGATGATTTTAGAACTGTAATCTGTCCCTCACAGCAGCAGCAGGAACCTCTCCCTATAGCACTATGAGATGATTTTAGAATAATAATCTGTCCCTCACATCAGCAGCAGGAACCTCTCCTTTTAGCAGTATGCAATGATTTTAGAACAGTAATCTGTCCCTCACAGCAGCAGCAGGAACCTCTCCCTATAACACTATGACATGATTTGAAAACACTGATCTGTCACTCACACCAGCAGGAGGAACCTCTCCCTATAACAGTACGAGATGATTTTAGAAAAGCAATCTGTCCCTCACAGAAGCAGCAGCTACCTCTCCCTATAGCACTATGAGATAATTTTAGAACAATAATCTGTCCCTCACGCCAGCAGCAGGAATCTCTCCTATAGCAGTATGAGATGATTTTAGAACAGTAATCTGTCCCTCACAGCAGCAGCAGGAACCTCTCCCAATAGCACTATGAGATAATTTTAGAACAATAATCTGTCCCTCACAGCAGCAGGAGGAATCTCTCCCTATAGCAATATGAGATGATTTTAGAACTGTAATCTGTCCCTCACAGCAGCAGCAGGAACCTCTCCCTATAGCACTATGAGATGATTTTAGAATAATAATCTGTCCCTCACATCAGCAGCAGGAACCTCTCCTTTTAGCAGTATGCAATGATTTTAGAACAGTAATCTGTCCCTCACAGCAGCAGCAGGAACCTCTCCCTATAACACTATGACATGATTTGAAAACACTGATCTGTCACTCACACCAGCAGGAGGAACCTCTCCCTATAACAGTACGAGATGATTTTAGAAAAGCAATCTGTCCCTCACAGAAGCAGCAGCTACCTCTCCCTATAGCACTATGAGATAATTTTAGAACAATAATCTGTCCCTCACGCCAGCAGCAGGAATCTCTCCTATAGCAGTATGAGATGATTTTAGAACAGTAATCTGTCCCTCACAGCAGCAGCAGGAACCTCTCCCAATAGCACTATGAGATAATTTTAGAACAATAATCTGTCCCTCACAGCAGCAGGAGGAATCTCTCCCTATAGCAATATGAGATGATTTTAGAACTGTAATCTGTCCCTCACAGCAGCAGCAGGAACCTCTCCCTATAGCACTATGAGATGATTTTAGAATAATAATCTGTCCCTCACATCAGCAGCAGGAACCTCTCCTTTTAGCAATATGCAATGATTTTAGAACAGTAATCTGTCCCTCACAGCAGCAGCAGGAACCTCTCCCTATAGCACTATGACATGATTTTAGAACACTGATCTGTCACTCACACCAGCAGGAGGAACCTCTCCCTATAGCAGTGTGAGATGATTTTAGAACAGTAATCTGCCCCTCACAGCAGCAGGAACCTCTGACTATAGCACTATGAGATGATTGTAGAACACTAATCTGTCCCTCACACCAGCAGCAGGAACCTCTCCCTTTAGGCGTATGAGATGATTTTAGAACAGTAATCTGTCCCTCACAGCAGCAGCAGGAACCTCTCCCTATAACAGTATGAGATGATTTTAGAACAATAATCTGTCCCTCACAGCAGCAGGAGGAACCTCTCCCTATTGCAGTATGAGATGATTTTAGAACATTAATCTGTCCCTCACACCAGCAGTACGAACCTCTCCAGATAGCACTATGAGAAGATTTTCAAACAATAATCTGTCCCTCACACCAGCAGCAGGAACCTCTCCCTTTAGCACTATGAGATGATTTTAGAACACTATTCTGTCCCTCTCACCAGCAGCAGGAACCTCTCCCTATAGCAGTATGATGATTTTAGTACAGTAATCTGCCCCTCACACCAGCAGCAGGAACCTCTCCCTATAGCAGTATGAGATGATTTTAGAACAGTAATCTGTCCCTCACAGCAGCACCAGGAACCTCTCCCTATAGCATTATGACTAGTGTTGAGCCAACCCAAACTGTAAAGTTCAGGTCCATACCAAACTTTTGGGTGTCCGGGACCCGGACCCGATCCAGGACTTTTCAAAAAAAGTCTGGGTTTGGGTCCGGGGGGTTCTGGTAATTTTACTAAAAGTTCTGAAAAGTGCTGTAAAAAAGTCCTGGAAAGTCCTAGAGGTCTGCAAAAGGAAGGAAAATGGGGGTAAGGGTCGGACAAGTGCCCTACAAAGAAATGGGGATAGGGAAATAACTTTAAATAATTAAAAAAAAAAACATAAAAAAAATCAAAAATGGAGGTGGATGTGGACTATCTTAAAACTGTGTTAGAAAAGTATAAATTAGCGGGGGAGAAGCCATATCACTGTTCTAAGAACATCTGCAAACTGTGTGTGAAAACTATCAATTAGCAGGGAGAAGCCAGATCACTGTTCTAAGAACAGTGATATGGCTTCTCCCGGCTAATTTATACTTTTATCACACAGTTTTAAGATGATTGGACATTCTACAATCATCTTAAAACTCTGTGTGAAAAGTATACATTAGCCGGGAGAAGCCATATCCCTGTTCTTAGAACATCTGCAAACTGTGTGTGAAAACTATCAATTAGCGGGGAGAAGCCAGATCACTGTTCTAAGAACAGTGATCTGGCTTCTCCCGGCTAATTTATACTTTTATCACACAGTTTTAATATGATTGGACATTCTACAATCATCTTAAAACTCTGTGAGAAAAGTATACATTAGCCGGGAGAAGCCATATCCCTGTTCTTAGAACATCTCAAACTGTGTGAGAAAAGTATAAATTACCGGGGAGAAGCCAGATCACTGTTCTAAGAACAGTGATATCTCATATCACTGTTCTTAGAACAGTGATCTGGCTTCTCCCCGCGAATTGATAGTTTTCACACACAGTTTGCAGATGTTCTAAGAACAGGGATATGGCTTCTCCCGGCTAATGTATACTTTTCTCACAGAGTTTTAAGATGATTGTAGAATGTACAATCATCTTAAAACTGTGTGATAAAAGAATAAATTAGCTGGGAGAAGCCATATCACTGTTCTTAGAACAGTGATATAGCTTCTCCCCGCTAATTTATACTTTTCTCATGCAGTTTTAAGATAGTCCACATCCACCTCCATATTAGATTTTTTTATGTTATTTTTTTTTTATTATTTAAAGTTATTTCACTATCCCCATTTCTTTGCAGGGCACTTGTCCGACCCTTACCCCCATTTTCCTTCCTTTTGCAGACCTCTAGGACTTTCCTGGACTTTCTTACAGCCATTTTTGTGCCTAAAAGTTCGGGTCCCCATTGATTTCAATGGGGTTCGGGGTCCGGGTCAAAGTTCGGGTTCTGTCCGGACCCGAACCCGGACTTTGTCCCGAAGTTCGGCCGAACCAGCAGAACCCGAACTTCCAGAAGTTCGCTCAACTCTAATTATGACATGATTTTAGAACTCAAATTTGCCCTCACAGCAGCAGCAGGAACCTCTCCCTATAGCACTATGAGATGAATTTAGAACAATAATCTGTCCCTCACATCAGCAGCAGGAACCTCTCCCTATAGCAGTATGAGATGATTTTACAACAGTAATCTGTCCCTCACAGCAGCAGCAGGAACCTCTCCCTATAGCACTAGGAGATGATTTTAGAACAATAATCTGTCCCTCACAGCACTAGTAAACTGTACCTAGTCCAATATCAGATGGCTTTAGAACGCTAAACTTTCCCCTCACAGCACCGCCAGGAACCTGTCTGTAATGGAGGATGAGATGATATTAGATCGGTAATCTATCCCTCACAGCACTAGTAAACTGTACCTAGTCCAGTATAAGATGGTTTTAGAACGCTAATCTTTCCCCTCACAGCACCGCCAGGAACTAGTCTGTAATGGAGAATGAGATGATATTAGATCGGTAATCTATCCCTCACAGCACTAGTAAACTGTGCCTAGTCCAGTATCAGATGGTTTTAGAACGCTAAGCTTTCCCCTCACAGCACCGCCAGGAACCTGTCTGTATTGGAGGATGAGATGATATTAGATCGGTAATCTATCCCTCACAGCAATAGTAAACTCTACCTAGTGCAGTATCAGATGGTTTTAGAACGCTAAGCTTTCCCCTCACAGCACCGCCAGGAATCTGTCTGTAATGCAGGATGAGATGATATTAGATCAGTAATCTGTCCCTCACAGCGCCAACAGCATGCTCTCCCTACACTAGCCTGAGACGATGTGACATGCGGCATACGTGACTCCAGCTCATATAGAGGCTGGGTCACATGATGCACTGGCCAATCACAGCCATGCCATTAGTAGTCATGGCTGTGATGGCTTCTAAGGGCAAACAAGTAAAATGCTTGTTGATTAGCAGCCCTGCAGCTATAGAAAATGCGCGCAAAATACCCGAATACCGAACCCGAACCCGGACTTTTTTTCAAATGTCCGGGTTTGGGGCACGGACACCCCAAAGTTCAGTACGGACCCAAACTTTACAGTCCGGGTTCGCTCAACTCTATTGATGACCTCTTTGTCCTCAAGGAGTCATTGTTGGTGACTGTGGAAATGGAGGTACTTTATAGTTCAGTTCTACATGACAAGGGTGCATCGGTCATTAGATGTATTTTATCACAAAGAAGTCAGCAAGAGTGACAATTGAATATAGTTCAACCGTTGAATGCATTTTAAAACCCTGTGGGGGAGATTTACTATAAATGCAGCATTCAGAATCTGGTGCCCTTGTGCATGGTAGCCAATCAGCTTCTAACTTCAGCTTGTTCAATTAACCTTTGAAAAATAAAACCTATAAGTTGATTGGATTTTGCGCTGAGCTGCACCAGATATTGCACATTCCAGTTTTAGTTACTCTCTGTGCTCATTTTTGTGGGTATCCACTTCCTCTGAGTACAGCGTGTAGAGATGAGGATATGCTGCACCCCACCCCCCAAAATTCTGTACCTGTAGGAGTAGGAACAACTTTTTCTGGCTGATGAAGGGTTGTTGAGGTATACGGATTAAGTTATGGCTTGATAGCATTACATCAACAACATTTGTAAACATGGGGTGGTTCTAAAGATCATTCATCATATTGTTTGGCAGAGATGCATTTGAATGAGTTCAAATGCAGTTTCATCATGGTCTATGATGCACCCAGTATCACTTTGTTGGATGAGAGGATACATAGAGAACCAAAAGGTAACCTGTCAAGGGGGCTATACCATATTTGAAGCTGGGAAACAATTTTATACACCAACAGTCCATCAAAAGGCATTAGTATCTTCCATCCCATATCCTCAGTACCTATGGGTACAGCACAATTGCTCTGATGACATTTAATAGAACAGTACAAAAATCAAGGAACAAATTCTTTATTGCTTCAAAAAACAAAAACAAGACAATCAAATTAGGGTCATCACAGCATTTTTGAGACAACATGTACAAGTTAGGAGCATTATCAAAACATACAGGTACATGCTGAACATGGACCTAGTTTTGGGATAGTTTATCTCTGACTCACCTTCTATTACTTTTAGAAGAGAGAGATCCATGAGAGACAGAATTATTCAGAGGAATTATAAGGGGGAAAGCAGGGGGATCGATGCATAGATAAGGTCATGCATAGATGTGGCACCTGCACATACTGTAGGTAGGCAAATCAGCTTCCCCAATGGGGAGATTTCCAAACCTGAATGTTTAGCAAAAAAAAAAACCTCTGGAGACATATTTACAGACATATCCAGAGTATGAAGATCGGAAATTTAGACCTACTAGTGGGTCAGCATGTTGTTAATGTGCACAGTTATGTCTTCCCAAATGTAAAGGTTCTAGTAAGGGATAGAGTCCATCCCAATCTCAGGGGAGGAAACTGAAATAAGTCTCTTCTCCTCTGTGAGCTGAGGTGGATTTATCACCATAATGCAACCACCGCCCTTTGCATCACTGCCCTCCCTCGTGAATCACAACCCCCCCCCCCATTTAAATCATAGGAAAATCTTTCACATCACAACTCCCTTTACAATGCAGTCCCCTCTTTACACCACAGTACTCCCATTCGCATCACAGCCCCTCCTTTACATTAAAGTGCCCCCCCCCCCTTTACACTGCAGACACTCCTTCTGCATCACAGCCCCCTTTACAATACAGTCCTTTATCAAAGTTCCCCCCTTTGCATTACAGTCCTCCACCTTTGCATCACAGACCCCCTTTTATATTGCAATCCCCCATCTTTACATCACAGTGCTCATTTGCATTGTAGTCCCGCACCTTTACTTCACAGTCCCCCATCTTTACAACGCAGCCCCAATTTGCATCATAGTCCCCAAATTTTATCTCACAGTCCCCCTCTTTTCATCTTAGTCCCCCATCTTTTACATCACAGTCCCCTTATTTTTATCACAACCCCCTGCCACATCAAAGCCCTCCCATTTTACAGTACATCCCTTTTATTTCACAGGACTCCCCCTTTACATCACAGCACCTCTGTTACTCAGTGCCCCCCTTTATATAGCAGTCCACTGTTTATATACAGCAGTTGCCCACCCTAACAGCAGAGATCCCCTTCCTTTAAAAAAGTGTGCTCGCCCCCCCCCCCCCCCCAGGCCTACCTTTCATAGCAAAGGACAGGAGGTGTGATAGGTCTGGATAGACGCCATATGTCATAGCAACCAACTGCCAGCTTGTGACCTTGAAAAATGGTGCATCTCCTGCTCTCCATGCAAACTGATCACATCTGATCTCTGGCCTGCTGTGTAGACAACACGGGCAGGAGGAACAGGGGACACACAGGCAGCTAAATGACATAGCTGTGGTGGTCCGGACAGAACTGTCACTTGGTCCAGGTCCAGATTGCAGTACGCCATTTAGTGATGCCTAATTCAAAAGGTATTCAAAACCCAATATTTCAACTCCGTGTGCTCCTATGCTCTGCTCTGTTTCCCCCTTCTTTTTCCACCATATCTTTCTTTTTTATAGTATATGCCCTTTCTACTGTGATATTTACATTAGGAGATTCTTACCTAGCACCTAGTGCCACATTTTGGAAATTTTGGGCTTCACCCAGAATGGTGGCAGTAGATCATCAACCTTGTTTTATGGATCCAATAGGGTGGCCACCCAGTAGTGGTCATTTCCCTTGATTTCAAGAATCCTAGGGACTTTGCACAGGTATATGATCATGAAAGACTTAATTTACCAACAATTGTCTATGGAAAATGTGGGTACTTGGTGTTACTGAGGACATCAATCTCTTTGAATCCTGTCCAATTTCCATTACATTCTCATTGACAGTACTTAAACCCCTCCTCCTCATATTCTTCCCTTGCCTCCTGCCTTCTCCGGCTAAGGACCCCGCTGGACTTGAAACAACAACAAGTCTTTCTCTTCCTCCAGCTGCCAGGACTATGGGGCCATAGAGTGTTTGCTCCATGACAAACATCAAAGGGAATGCATAATTAACTAGTCGCAGCACACTATCCTGGTCACCTCTTCAAAAGGTGCCAAAGTACTGCACACATCCAGAATGATGAGTCACTGATGCATACAAAAGAACCCCAGCTCCAACATCCTGTTCTAATACCATATTCACAAAAGTACGTACCTTTTGAGGGCACGCTGCATCTATAACCTCTGCTGCATTGTCGACATTGAGTTCCCGTGTTGAGATGCCACAGAGAATGTATATATAGTTGTTGTTGATATAGTTGTTGGACCATTAACAAATCTTTTAAATAAATCTCTTCTAACAGGAGAGGTTCCCCATCACTGGCGGATAGCTAATATTGTACCTATCCACAAGAAGGGCAGCAAGGTAGAAGCTGGCAATTACAGGCCAGTGAGCTTAACATCAATTGTAGTCAAGGTAATGGAATCACTTCTCAAAAGAAGGATCATTGATCACCTAAAAATACACAGCTTGCTGGACCCAACGCAACATGGCTTTACTGAGGGCAGATTGTGCCAGACAAATCTGATTGAATTCTTTGACTATATTACCAGTGTTTTTGACCAGGGTGGTGCTGTGGACATAGCGTATCTTGATTTCAGCAAGGCATTTGATACAGTTCCACATAATGATCTGATACAAAAGTTATACAAGCTGGGAGTTAACCCTTGGGTGGTTCAGTGGATATGCAGTTGGCTAAAGGAGGATCCCAGAGTGTGGTTGTAAATGGGGTTCACTCAGAACAGAGACCAGTCACTAGTGGGGTACCACAAGGCTCTGTATTGGGTCCTGTTCTATTCAACCTATATGTAAGTGATGTAACTAAAGGTTTGTTGGGCAATGTATGTCTCTTGCTGATGATACAAAGGTGTGTAATAGGATTGATATCCCTGGAGGTGTCTGTAACATGGAACATGATTTGGCATTGCTGGAAGATTAGTCAAAGCAGTGGAAACTGCAGTTCAATATTTCTAAATGTAAAATAATGCATCTAGGGAAAAAGAATCCGCTTAGAGAGTACAGAATTGGGGGCACAGTGTTAGCCAGCACTACAGAAGAAAAAGATTTGGGGGTGCTTATTTCAGATGATTGCAAAATGAGCAAACAGTGTAACCAGGCAGTGGGAAAAGCAAATAGAATTCTGGGATGTATCAGTAGAGGGATCACCAGCAGGAGGAAGGAGGTTCTGATTCCTCTATATAGATCTTTAGTGAGACCTCACTTAGAATACTGTGTCCAGTTCTGGAGACCTCACTTACAAAAAGATATTGATAAAATAGAACGAGTTCAGAGACGGGTAACAAAAATGGTGAAAGGTCTGGGGGATAAAACATATCAAGAGTGACTTCAGGAACTTAAATATGTACAGTCTGGAGGAAAGAAGGTAGAGGGGAGACATGATTGAAACCTTTAAATACATCAAGGGGGTGAATAAGGTTCAGGAGGGCAGTCTTTTCAATATGAAACCAAAATCAAGAACACAGGGACATGACCTCAAACTAACTGGGGGGAAGTTCAAAACTAATCTTAGAAAGTATTATTTTACTGAAAGGGTGGTTGATGATTGGAATAAACTACCAACAGAGGTTGTGAGACAGTCAACAGTAAATGGCTTCAAACATGCTTGGGATAAACATAAATCTATAGTCAGACAACAAGGTTAATGTAAAAAAAATATATTAAAAAAAAAATATATATATAAATAAAAAGGGGCAGACTCGATGGACTACTCAGTCTTTTTCTGCCGTCACTTTTCTATGTTCTATGTAGCTGGCAGGCAGTTTATGGTGGCTCTGCATTTCTGCCAGGTGATTATTTGCCAATTATGACCACCTAAAGTGGCCACAAACCCATCTAACCTGCTGAATAATCTCCTAAGAAGTCACCACTGCACCACCAGAACAGACAAAGTATGTGTGTGAATTGTCCCTGCCAATGAGCAGGAATAAGGTTAGAGGCATTTTCACACAGGAATTTGCCTGGCTAAAAATGGCATGGAGTCAGACACCATTCAGTCTGAGCATAGAGACCTGCCAGAAGCTCAGGCCCAGTGTAACATATGGTGGAACCACAAACTATATCAGTGTGCCTCATCCTGCATCCTTCCCAGCCTCCAGCAGATTGACCAAGCGTGTCATAAAGGGTATGTAGCATACTAGCCCATGCTTGCTGTAGCACATGTTCATGATCAAGTGTACACTTGCCAGCAAGGTCCAATGAAACATATATATTACACTCCACCTCCTGTTGGAGGGCAGGGATTGCTTTCTAGTCAAAATAAAGGTGGCTGGTTACCCGCCACTGATATGTATAGCACAGACCATAAACTTGCACAAGTTGGCTAATTCTAGGAGCTGGAATGGGAACAGCTTCAAAGCCAGCAGTTTTGCCAAGCTGACATTTTAACTTTGAATTCATTGAATCATCATGATTTCAACTTAGGAACATCTTTTCTTGTACTCCAGCAGCTGTAGAAAAGCTTGCCTATGGAATGATGCTGTTGGAGATGAAGGGTTGGTGTAAGAAAATGTAGTCAAGATCCAGTTTTTGCATGACACTATGCAGCTTAGCCCCATAAACCTCTTCCTTTCTTGAATTGCAATATCTTAAACGGAACCCCTTGTAAAACTGTGCTTCCTGTCACTAAAATCCACAGATGTTGCAGCAGTTGCAGTTGGATAATTTTTTGGAGGGGGAGCAAGAGGACAGGCCTTTTGTTGAATTGTCCCATTGGGTGCTGCTTCCACTGAGATTTGTGGTGCATGTGCCTTTTCAACCTGCTCACCCTTTTCTACCTGCAAGTAAATATCCTTTTAGGCGTGATATGAAATTCTTAATAAAGAGGATTTCATAAACTTAAAGCGGTAGTAAACCCGCAAGAAGGGGGGACCTGCAAGACAATAGCATAATGTGTTAGTATGCATCACATACTAACACATTATGAAGTACTTACCTTAGAACGAGATACCCAATGCCTGAGTTTGTCAGCGCTGAGGACGCTGACATGATGTTCCTCTTCTTCCTTCCGGGTATATGGCTCCGGCACTCTTCGCTCCATCAGCCAGCTCTGATTTTCAGGCAACCTGACATCGCCGGCTGCATGCACGGTGAATATCTCCTAAACCGTGTAGACCTACATTCACAGATTTTTTTTTACAAGCAGTGGGATCAATGGTGTTCCCATCAGAACATCTGTACTACTGTTCTTCCTGAAGACCCAACGCTGTTAACCATTGCAGCACTGGAAATTGGGAGACAGAAGGACAATAGGCATCTGTGCAGTGAAGATTTCCAGGATCCAGCTGCATGTATGACATGAGACATGCATGATTATAGCCCATCACCAGATGACATCATCTGTGATGAAACTTATAAGGTGGGGTCTACAAGAGTGACATCATCATGCACACTGAGTTGACAGATTGCCGGGTCCACTTTTTCTGCCCATAGGAACGCTACAGTTTTGTGATATGTTTTGATACCTTCTGTGAGTCTGTGAGTGTGTGCTTTACATTTTTGCACAGTATTACACTATGGGATTGTTTCATATTCTTTGCTTTTGAGAACTTTCTTGGCTGCGTATTCCTTGTTTGGCTTACAGAGGAGACATGTGGATTTCTGGGAGATATTAAACTCTCAGATACTGACTGACCATTTTAACAAATAATAGTCAACAATATCTGGGTGCACAGGGTACACTGATTAATTTGCACACTGGTGGACATGCTTTGTAGGATTGGGTTAATACACTTTTGGTCCTTTTTTATGTAGACTTTATTTGGACTTTATTGGGGTTAATAATGATTATGAGATCACAACAGATTGTTTAATGCGTGTGGACCCTTATCTCATGTTTATTTTCTTTTTTCTTTCACATTTGTTCTGCACCAATCAACCAATTGGGGATGTGGAGAAGAGACCTTGTATTTATCAAGATGGATATGAGGCGCTTTGTCCCCAGCAAAGTACATTCCCCACGTTGAGGGCAGGTAGCCTAGTATAGTTTTGGGGAGTATATTTGGGAGGTGAGTTTTCTTGCTGCCCTTTTCCTTTCATAGCCAGCCAGGCTGCATACTTGGATAAGGATCTGGTATGGATATTGGGGACATCAATTTTTTTCTGTTTTAGTGTGAGATACTCCCATAAAATGTATATCAGGTCCCCATCAAAGATCAGAATCTGGTACATCTTTTTGGTGGAAACACACTTTTTTGTATTACAGTGGAAATGACCATTTAGAAAGTATGTATTTTGAGGGTCCCTGTGTCGTAAAAAAAGCAAAAAAAAAAAAACAAAGCTGTTATGAAATGTAATTTACCAGCAATTAAAATAAATGTCAGTTTTCCTGTAGTAGATTGTATACATTGTACAGATTACATATCTGTACAATGTATACAATCTACTACAGCAAAACTGACATTTACATGACAGGCAAGTTTAGGGAAACCCTCAAGCACAGTTTTTAAATTAAATTTGCATTTCTAATGCATCACTTGAAAACCATGTCAAGCCTTGAAAATTGGCAAAATCACCTGTGTTTACTAGCAACCTGATTGAAGTAATGATGACATTTAAATATCACTTATCCATGCTTTTTACATCCCCCAGTTCCTTTATGATAGAAAGAATAAAATAGTTTCCAAGATATCCAGCTTTCTATTATCTCAAGACATCTCTCTTCTAAACATGGATATTAAAATAATGAAAAGGTCTTGGTTGCTAAAATAAAACTTTACTTGGGCCATCTCATACACAAGGACCAAGTTGGCTTTGTGCCATTGGGAAACATGAGTGGCAATGTCTACCTGGTAATATAGCTTATCTAACTTACTTGTACCTGATCAGTTGAATTTATGTTGCTCTCTCTCTCTCCACATGTGCAAAGCCTTTGACACCCATTCTAGCAATACATACACTTAGCCCTTTGCAGATACTGTCTGGGAGAGGACTTCATGTCCTGAGTTAAAGTTGTATTCTCCCAATTATCTGCTATGCTAAAATTTGCAGGATTCAGCTCTGGTTCTTTCTTGATCAGCCAGGTCACTAGATAGGCTGTCATTTATCCCCAATTCTCTTTACCTTGGTCATAGAGCCTCTGGTAGCTGCAATCTGCTATTTGCTATTTCAGGTTCAGAATTTGCATGTGAACACCAAAAAAATAATACAGTTTGCATATCTCCCCTTCATGCTTCTCTACCCAATGTATTTGCCACCCTCCCAGCCTCAGCCAAATCCAAGGCCCTGAACCTGACTTTGTATCCTTGACTTTTCTGTAAGCTTCATGAAAACTATCATTTTTACCTGGCCCATCTCCTTACCTTACCTACCTTACCTTGGCAGCAACCTCAACCATTCCTTTGATTCACTATACAGAGCAAATTACCCTCCTCTCTTTAAATAGCTTTCTGGCCCTCTTGCTTCTTGGTTCTGCAAACCCATGTCCTTAAAATAACAATGTACTAAATGTGTTCACTACTTTAGGGTCAATCCAAATCCCTAGCTGCATAATACATGTTGAGCAAGGGAAACTCCTGATTTTTTTTAAGGAAAAACCATAGACTAGGATTGATATTCACCATACTATATCACTAAAAGCTGGCATTTGGCTTTGATATCCCATTTTTGGGAAAATTTGAAAAATAAGCTACAGTAGGATCCCCTATGTAGCTTGCAGTACTCAGCTAGCTGAGGTCCACTGAACAATACTGTATAATAATTTTCCTGAAAATCAGATTCATCTAAAGACTTTACCCATGCCAGGTGCCATTGAGCACTTTGTGGTATTATGAATTTATAACAAGTACTCAGTTTTAACATCTGCGGACACAGAACCTAAAAGGTTTGGCAGGGGATAACTTGCAATACAAAAAAAAACTTTAAAAAACATAAAATAATGGATGCACACTTTGGAGATTTTACAGTCAGCACCTGTTGTAAACACAAGAGTGGATTAGGTCCCAAAAAGTGGTAGTAAGAAAGTTTCTCTGGTGACTTCTTCTCTATAATGGCCATGTTATATCATATCTAGAATATATTTTTTCTATTTTATGCAACATCTGCACATTTTCCTTTTTAAATTTTTCATGTGCAGAAGATCAAAAATGGCAGAATGGCAAGTTTTTCATCAACACTCGAGTACAGAATTTACCTTCAGCAGAAACTTTGGAAGCAAATGTTCTTTACTGAAGTCCTCCATCACATATTTTGACTTTGCTGCAGGTGGCTCACCAAGGCTTGTTCCAGAAAGAAATATCTTTTGATGAGAAAAATATAAATTTAGAAGAAACTGAATACAATATGCTGGACATGATCCTCATTTTCATACAGCAATGCTTGCAAGGGAATATCGTTTGTTTTAATTAAAACTTTGGACTTTGTTTTTGCAGAATGAATAAATTTAGGTCATTTTGCTCCCTGTTTTATTCCTTAATTCTTTGCTAATGCAAAAAGAAAAACAGATCAATTGTTCTTTTTATTGTTTGCATAATGGCCCTGGCACTTCACAGTGGTGTTTTGCAAACAGCTGAGATTTTCTACATGCATGATTCATTCCCATGTACCACCTGGGGTATACACTAGCATTTTAGATTTAAAACTCTCAGGCATCTCTTCCAAGTTGCTAAATTCCTAATCGGGTTCTGGATATGTCACTATGAGTCACAGAAAATATTTCTTTAACGAATTGCAGAAAAATGCAACAATTTATGGTTCTTTGTTATGTTGTTCTTCATTTAAAAGAAATAAAAGATTTGAGGTGAAACTCTTAAGAAGAATCATTAAAAAGTGTTTATTCATATGTTTTTCAGTTTAATCAAAGGGCATCTTTTTACAATTTGATTAGTGGAATATACATGTCTACAATAGAGGTCATTCCAATCAGGTTATTTTGTGTTAAGAAAAATCCTGTGTAGCTCTCATTTGGGGAACAAATGGCTCTCCCCAAACAGGATATTGCATTAAAACTGTATGTAAATAAAAAAAGAAGTGGTAGAGTGGGTTTGATAAAGTTGGCAGTGCCTTCATCCTGGAGAGGGCCTCAGTGAACAGAAGGGATTCCCTTCCTGGTTAATTAACCATTACTCTAATCATAATAATTGGGGTGCAGAGGAGCTACTGAACCAGCATATAGCATTAAACATAAGTATGCAGAAGAGTATGAAAACAATACAAGCTTTATATAAGAAAAGGTTAATAATAATACATACATGCAATGTACAAACAGGTATTATAAGCAAAGGTTTCAAAATTAGTTCTGGCTGAATTTTGCACTTATGTTAGTGTATAGTAGATAGCTATTAATAGAGATATATCCAGTTGAATGTTGCAGCAAAGTACATTGCAAAGAAAAGATCCACCATGATGAGGAGACCCTCCAGCCATTGTCCAACCAACCTGGAGCTCAGATTTTTAACAGCAGAAGCCATGGTGTGGCACTTGAAATCAGAGTCAGTCTATCTATCCTGTGCATAGTCCCTAGTAGTGTCTAATCTGTCATGGAAGCAAACCTCTAACTACCAGAAGTGGCAATAATATGCTTAACCTGGCTCTAGCCTATGCTGTAATTGAGTTTCAAGCTAAAACTAGCAATAGAATCACTGACCAGAAGCATAACAGCAGCCTTATATAAATGTTATTACAATAAACTGGTTCACCAAATTAACTGGAAGATGACCACTACATTACACAGCAACGCAGACTTAGCTATCTGGCTCTATGCATGTGTGATAATAACAACAGGGTTTGCCTACACAGCCATGGGCAGCTGCTCCCAGATTTAGCAGCATTGACAGGCATGTGGCTGAGCCTCTCGCTCTCTCTCTCTCTCTCTCTCCACTTCTGGGGGTTTAAACCCAGCATTCCAGAGACTGGAAGTGCTAATACAGAAATATACATAACAATGTAATATTAGCATTATTATTGCACTCACACGTGATTGGGTATTAACCACTTCAGCCCCAGAGCCCTGTTTTACACTTATTGTTTACAAGTTAAAACCATTTTTTTTGCTAGAAAATTACTTAGAACCTCCAAACATTATATATATTTTTTCAAACACCCTAAAGAATAAAATGGCGATCGTTGTAATACGAGTTAAAAAATAAGACAGTAAAGTTAGCCCAATTTTTTTGTATATTGTGAAAGAGGATGTTATGTTGAGTAAATAGATACCATACATGTTACCGGTGAAAATTGCGCACATTTGCGGAATGACAACAAACTCCGGTACTTAAAAATCTCCAAAGACGACGCTTTAAAAAATTTTAACGGTTGCCGGGTTAGAGGTGCAGAGGAGGTCTTTTGCTAGAATTATTGCTCACATTCTGGCAAACTCGGGGATACCTCACATGTGTGGTTTAAACACCGTTTTCATATGCAGGCGCAACTTATGTATGAGTTTTCTTTGCTGCGCAAGCTTGCAGGGACGGTGGTGCCTTAAAAAAAAATTACATTTTTTTATTTTTTTTATTTTATTTTTGTTAACACTGTTCCTTTAAAAAAAAATCTGATTACTTTTATTGCTATCACAAGGAATGTAAAAATCCCTTGTGATGGTAAGATATGGTGAGAGGTACTCTTTATGGAGGGATCGAGGATCTAAAAGACCCCCCATCCCTCCTTTGCACTTCACAGTATTCAGATAGCCAAAAATGGCAATTCTGAATACTGTCATTTTTTTAACCACTTAACAACCGCCCCATAGACAAAAGACGTCTACAGGGCGGTTGCTTAATTCTGGGAGGACGTCTATTGACGTCCTCCCAGAATCGCGCTTCCCGCGCGCCCCCTGGGGCGCGCACACGGGAACATCCGTGACTGTCGGGTCCGGGGGACCCGACTGATCACGGATCGTGGTGAATGGCCGTTGTGAGCGGCCTTTCACCACGTGATCGCGCCGTCAAATGACGGTGCAATCACATGTAAACAAGCCGGCGGAAGCGCCGGCTTCTCTCTCCTCTCCGCACCGATCGGTGCAGTGTGAGAGGAGAGAGGGGGCAGAGAGGACACGCTGCAGCGCTGTGGGCGATGTGCAATGCCCACAGCGCTGCCTAGTGACAGATTGCAGCCCCCACAATGCAGTTACCACCCACCCACCACCCCCCAGCCACCATCAGCCACCCACCCAGCCATCATCAGCCACCCACCACCCAGCCATCCACCCCCACCCATCCTCACCCAATCCATCCTCACCCACCCACCCATCCATCCATGCTCACCCATCCATCCATGCTCACCCATCCAGCCATGCATGCTCATCCACCCAGCCGTGCTCATCCATCCATCCATCCATGCTCACCTACCCAGCCGTACTCAACCATCCACCTACCTACCCCCTCGTGCCTACCTACCTACCAACTCATGCCGACCCATCCACTCGTAC
>BLSH010427628.1:140039-156275 GCA_018402905.1 Glandirana rugosa | reverse complement strand
AAATTCACCTTCATAACCCCATAACGGACGTCGATGTCCGATATGGGGTCATGGTAAAAAATCTCGTCCGTCGGTCGATAGGCCACTATTACCGGCTAGACCGAGTCCTCGGCGAACCAGTAATAGGGTCCGTTGTCCTCCCCTGTTGGGGGGAAGGTGGTGGTAGGTGGCCCTCTGGCATCTAGACTAGGCTGTGCAGGTCGGGGACACACCTCAGGTAAAGGCCTTCGCTACGGTGTTGAAGGGAAGGTCAAATGAACCACCGATTGTCACGGCCAAAAATTGGTGAACTGTTGACCCGTGAATTTGATGTTGCATGACTGAGTAATTGTCATTCAAAGTGTGAGAGCGCTGAAAGCTGAAAATTGGTCTGGTTGTTAAGGGGGTTTAAGTGCCCAGTTGTCAAGTGGTTAAAAACCGGCACTGTTAGCCACCAAGTAAACTGGAAGGGAAGTTGTGGCATCGCTTCCGGAAATGGACTCCACACAGGGGCTGGACGTGTCGGATCAGATCTACGGTCTCCCGGTGGATGGTGGTGGAAGGGGGGTTGTCCCCTCCTGTTGCCTGGGATAATGACCAAGCGGCTCCTGAGCCAGATCGGCCATTATCACCGGATAGCTGGCTGCCTGCTCTAAAAAATGGTACTGGGGTATAGCCTGTAGCTGCAGGCAATACCCCAATACTTCCACTTAAAGCTGCTGCCGTTTATAAATGGCAAAACTTTTTTTTTTTTTTCATTTTGGATAGAGTAAGGGAGGTTTTTTTACCCATCAGTCTCCCATTGGGACGCTGTATGTGGGGGATTTTTTGGTGTTTTGGAGTGTTTTTGCTCATCATCCATAGGGCAGCCCTACACACAACAATCACCCCAAAAGAAGCTCCAGAACTTTTTTAGAGCAGAGTGTGGTGCACTTTTTTACAATGCTTTTTGGTGCGTTTGCGGCACATTTCTGAAACTCATTTGGTTTGCCATGCATTTGGAAACTCACATATGTGAATGTAGCCTCATTTTTTCTGTGTAAACAAACCAATTTCACATTCAGGCCCCATTCATGCCTAGCGTACTGGAAGCCACATTTTTTGGTGCATTTTTCCTGTGACATGCATAGGGCTGCCTGTTGATTTCAGTGGGCTGTCCAACATTTTGGCACACTGAGGATTGCACGTTTTTTTACTGTGCATTTTGCTGTGTCTTTCACTCATTTTTTCACATAGCAAAATGTGCGTTTGCTTCTGTGTTTGGTATGCTGCTAACAATTGCACCAAAAGCACAACTAGTTAATTTTAGGTGTTTAAAGGTGTCCATACACTCTACAATCTGACTGTACAATCTCCTTTAGATTTGTCAAAACTATATAATTATTATTATTATTATTATACAGTATTTATATAGCGCCGACAGTTTGCGCAGCGCTTTACAATATTAGGGCAGACAGTACAATACAATACAATTCAATACAGGAGGAATCAGAGGGCCCTGCTCGGTAGAGCTTACGAGGACCCACCATCTATCCAATCAAACAGGCCCTTGCACTACATAGTTGATGGTAGATCTGAAGGAGATTGTACAATCGGATTGTATAGTGTATGTTGAGCTTTACAGAACCCATGACATCTCCTGTTTTAAATTTTACAGCTCTATCCATACAGGCTTTTATCTATATATTTCGCTAGCTCCCACGCACTCTGCCAAGTGAATAATCTATGGCTGTGTATTTAGTGAAAACAATATTCACTGATTGCATAGAAAAATTGTGCACCTGATTAGGGATGGTAGTGATCTGCTGGTGTAGGAGGGCAGATGATGCAGGGTGTCTGCTAATGAGGTCAGCGGGTAAACTCCTTCCTGTGTCACGCCCCAGGGTCCCTCTAGGAAGAAATGGAGAAGTTTTTTTTCATACAGCCAGCTGGACACCAAGGTAAGATTTTTTAAAGAAGTAAACTAATGGTATATTGGCACATAGGGAAGCTGGAATTTAGAAAAAAAAGGAGAACTTGTCCTTTACCATCTGTGCTATAACAAACACACAAGCGGTACTGGTAAGAAGGGACAGAGACTGGGCAAGTGCTTGAAAGGAGCAAATGGGGTCTTGCACTATGATGAGTAAAAAAAAACTATATATGCTCTACCTTCTTCATGAGTGAAAGCGCTGGTGCTAGAAAAGGGTTTCCATAAATCAAACGGAAGAATATATTAATATGATCCTGCACACAGTTTTAAGTTTCAAGTGTTATTGTCTCCAAGGTATGCAGCTAAAACATACATCCACTAATGTATTCCAGCCCTGTAAAGGCCTTAATCTTTGTCGACTTAAACAACATCACAGTTTCCTAACATACCCTATGACTCCCAATAAGAAAAAAGAGAGGAGCCCTCAATGAACAATTAACCTCTGTAGATGATCCGCACTTATATATAAAAATAAACATATTATGGAATGTTAGAATAGTACATGTCATATACTTTCTTAACCACTTCAGCCCCGGAAGGATTTCCAGCTTTAGGACCGGAGCCCTTTTTGCGATTCGGCACTGCGTCGCTTTAACTGAAAATTGCGCGGTTGTGCGACGTTGTACCCAAACGAAATTTGCGTCCTTTTTTTCCCACAAATAGAGCTTTCTTTTGGTGGTATTTGATCACCTCTGCGTCATTTCTGATCGCCGCTATAAACAAAAGAAGAGCGACAATTTTGCAAAAAAACCCAAATTTCTTACTTTTTGCTCAAATACAAATCCAAAAAAAAAAATATATAAAAAAACATTTTTTTTCACCGTTTTTGGCCGATTTATATTCGTCCTCATATTTGTGATAAAAAAAATCACAATCGGCGTTTATTGATTGGTTTGCGCAAAAGTGGTCGCGTTTACGGATGATGAGAATTCATTTTTGGGGTTTTTATTTTTATTTTTTATTTTTTACTAGTAATGGCGGTGATCTGCGATTTTTAGCGGTACTGCAATATTTTAGCGGACATGTCGGAACATTTTGACACTTTTTTGGGACCATTGGCATTTATACAGCGATCAGTGCTATAAAAATGCACTGATTACTGTGTAAATGCCATTGGCAGTGAAGGGGCTAACCTGCAGGGGGCGCTCTAAGGGTTAAGTATGTTCCCTGGGCGTGTTCTAACTGTAGGGGAACTGCCCTAGCTGGGGAAGGGAAGTGGTCACAGCCTTCGTATACAGGAAGGCTGTGATCACAGCCCTTCCCCCTCACACAGAGCGGCGGTCCGTGTTTACTTACACGGACCTCCGTTCCTTCACTCCGGGGGGGCATCGCGGGTAGCCGGCGGCAATCGAAGCCGCCGCACCCGCTCCCTGGCCCCCCCGAACACAGTGAGCGCGCGTGCCCCTCCGGCGGTGCGCGCACGCTCACTAGGCTCTGTCTCGCGGCCGCCGTCGTATGACGGCGTTTCGCGTTACAGAGCCACTCTGTCGCCATCAATTGCCCACCCAGCCATCATCACCCACCCATCCACCCCCCAGCCATCCTCACCCATCCATACACCCCCCATCCATCCTCACCCAATCCATCCTCACTCACCCATCCTCACCCAATCCATCCTCACCCACCCATCCATCCATCCATCCATGCTCATCCATCCAGCCATGCATGCTCATCCATGCTCACCCAGCCATCCATTCATGCTCACCCACCCAGCCGTGCTCACCCATCCATGCTCACCCACCCAGCCGTGCTCAACCATCCATCCATGCTCACCCATGATTACATGCTCACCCATCCATCCATGCTCACCCATCCATCCATCCATGCTCACCCAGCTATCCATCCATGCTCACCCAGCTATCCACCTGTGCTCACCCACCCAGCCGTGCTCACCCATCCATCCATGCTCACACACCCAGCCATGCACACTCACCCATCCATCCATCCTCACCCATCCATCCATGCTCACCCATCCATCCATCCATGCTCACCCATCCATCCATGCTCACCCATCCATCCATCCATGCTCACCCACCCAGCCGTGCTCACCCAGCCACCCATCCATGCTCACCCAGCCATCCATCCATGCTCACCCAGCCATCCATCCATGCTCACCCACCCAGCCATGCTCACCCATCCATCCATCCATGTTCACCCAGCCATCCATCCCCATCCATGGCTCATTTGTGCCTCATTCATGCTCATCCATACCACATCAGTTCTTATCCGTGACACATCCATGCCACTACAGTGCCCATCCATGCCACTACAGTGCCCAACTATGCCACTACACTGCCCATCCATGCCACTACAGTGCCCACCCGTGCCACTACAGTGCCCATCCGTGCCACTCTACTGCTCATCTGTGCCACTACCCTGCCCATCTGTGCCACTACAGTGCCTATCCATGCCACCACAGTGCCTCACAATAGTGTAAAAGATGGTCAAATTAGATTCTAAATGTATGGCCCTAGAACACCTGACTGTGCTCCCTGCATGTTGGGCCTCTGTATGTGGTCAGGCTGTGTAAAAGTGTCACACACGTGGTATCGCCATACTCGGGAGGAGTAGCAAAATATATTTTGGGGTGTCATTTTTGCTATGTACATGCTGTGTGTTAGAAATATTGTATAACTGGACAACTTTGTGTAAAAAAAATGCCTTTTCATTTTCTTTCCACATTTTCCAAAAACTTGTGGAAAAAATTACATGTTCAAAAGACTCACTATGCCTCCTAGAATATACGTTGGGGTGTTTACTTTCCAAAATGGGGTCATTTTTTTGGCCGTTTCCATTGTCCTGGTGCTCCAGGACCTTCAAAAGTGCAAGAGGTAGTCAAGAAATTGTATGTGTAATTTATGGTCTTAGAATGCCTGATGGCGATCCCTACATGTTGGGCCTATGTATGTGGCCAGGCTGTGTAAAAGACTCACACATGTGGTATCACCATACTCAGGAGGAGTAGTAGAATGTGTTTTGGGGTGTAATTTGTGGTATGCATATGCTGGGTGTGAGAAGTAACCCGTTAACATATGACAATTTTGGGGGAAAAAAAAGATTTTTGCAAAGAATTGTGGGAAAAAATTACAACTTCAAAAAATTCACCATAACCCTTACTAAATGCCTTGGAAGGTCTACTTTCCAAGAAGGGGTCATTTGGGGGGTATTTGTACTTTCCTGACTTGGATCGCAGGAAATGAGATAGGCCGTCAGTACATCAGGTGTGATCAATATTCAGTGATTGGCACCATAGCTTGTAGACTCTAAAACTTTCACAAAGACCAAATAATATCCACTAATTTGTTTTTTGTTTTTACCAAAGATAGGTAGCAGTATAAATTTTGGCCAAAATTTATGAAGAAAAATTACTAATTTGCAAAATTTTATAACAGAAACGAAGAAAAATTAATTTTTTTACAAACTTTTTGGTCTTTTTTAATTATAGCACAAAAAATAGAAAACCCAGCGATGATTAAATACCACCAAAAGAAAGCTCTATTTGTGTGAAAAAAAGGACGCAAATTTCATATGGGTACAGTGTTGCATGACTGAGTAATTGTCATTCAAAGTGTGAGAGCGCTGAAAGCTGAAAATTGGTCTGGTTGTTAAGGGGGTTTAAGTGCCCAGTGGTCAAGTGGTTAAAAGCACAAATATATCTCTTAACACTAATCCTATTTTTAAAAAAAGAATTTTACTCTTAATTCAGGTTCAACTATTTTACCTAACAAATAAATATACATTCCAGTGATGGTTGAGACCATTAGGGGCTCTTGTTTCTAACCTATGAATTCAAAACACTTCACGTTCTAATATTTTTTACGTAAGTCTCCACCTCTATCTGGGAGATTACCTTTTTCTATTCTAGAGAACACAATGGAGATCATGTCCTCCTTATGTACCTCTAAGAATTTTTTGGGTACATTAGATGGTTGGAGATTGTTTAGATTAAAACCTGCACAGAATTGATCTCTAATCCTTACCCCAAGAGGGCAGATAGTGTAACCCACATATTACAGTGAAAACAGACTACACTCTCTTAGATAGACAACAAAGCATTTGTTCCAATTTATGAAGTTCTCTATGTTGAATTCTTGCCCTGTGGTTATTTATTTGACCACTATTGCATTTTTATGTACTCCGCAATATCAAATTTACACTTGAATATTGCAGGGTAGATTTGGTCCAATCATGATTTCAGACTGAACTTCAGCTGTTCGGGCATTCGTACGAATGCCAGAACATTTACCAATTTGACAAGAGCTGAATGTCATGCTGAACATCATGCATATTAGCAGAATTACTTCTGCTATTACAAATGAAAGCTTCCTACTGTCAAGGATGCCGGTACCACTGAGTCCATAAAAACCAGTGAGGGCACCACCCCCATTCACTTACAAGGCCGAGAATCCATGTAAGCAATGGGGCAGGGACATTTTTAAAAAATGACATGGGTCCCCCCCCCCCCCTCCATTTCATACTATGTCTTTAGGTTTGGTATATATTTTAAGGGAAAACTCAAAAATAATAAAATAAAAAGATGAGAGGTTAATTCAAATTCTGTGTCAGAACATATGAATCTGATATGGACCAATGGGGGGTTTCATGCAACAAGAAAAATGTCCTCCTAAAAACCCATACCAGACCCTTAATCTGAGCATGCAGTTTGGCTGGCCAGGAAAGGGGCGGGGGAGCATGTAATCTGTCCTTCCTGGCAAAGCACCTTATCTCCATGTTGATGAGGGTAAGGATCCTTCTCCACTACCCTGGCCTAGTGGTAAATCCAATGTCATTTATGCTGCCCAGTGATGTAGATGCATGTCATGGCATGTATCCAGTCTCTTGACATGCTTTCCACTGAATGACAGGTCCACTAGATAACAGCCGTTATATACAAGGGGGTGGGGTCTCCTGGGTAATTTACCATGCAGTATAAGGACATGACTATACAAGACCAACATTTGTGGTCATGAGTCTCAACATTTGATGTCATGAGTCTAAGTGGCGTTAATGACCACATATACTCATGTTCACATATGTTCAACAATGTCACCCAGACAATGATATCGCCCCACCACTTTGTGTATAACAGATGTCATCCACTTGCCACACCATTTGGTGGGAGGTGGGTAAATGACCAGATGTGTTGCAGCAGCTAAGTTTTATTTGTGAGTTAGCGAATATCATGATTGACATGGATCTGCTGATTTACATCATGGTACTTTTTGCTCTTCTTAGGGGGACCTCAAAGGTTTTTTGTTTTTTTTTTACTTGGGAAACCCCCTTAAACAGAAAAAGAAGGTACTGTTTATTCACTTAAGGACCAAGCCTTTTTCTGGCACTCTTTGTTTAGAAGTAAAAATCTGTATTTTTTTGCTAGAAAATTACCTAGAACCCCCAAACATTATATATATATATATATATATATATTAGCAGAGGCTCTAGAGAATAAAATGGCGGTTGTCTTTTGTGACTGCAATCAATCAAGTGTTCGATGATCCTAACTGCTGTGCTGCTGCCTAAGCAAAGTTGCATAGCTCTTGGCAGAGTAGACACTCTATTGCTGAATAGATGACTGAATTTCAACATTGGATTTCAGATACCAGTCTTTTGACAGAAGACAGAAGTTGTCAAACAAACCTGATTTATTTTTATGAGGAGGTAAGTAAAACCTTGGACAGAGGGGTGGCTGTGGACATGGTATACTTGGATTTTGCTGAAGAGTTTGACACAGTTCCCCACAAACAGCTAATGTGTAAGGTAGTGTCTACAGGCTTGGAAATATCAGTTTGTAAATGGATACAAAACTGGCTAAAAGACAGAATTCAGGGAGTAATGGTTAATGATTCTTACCCTGAACGGTCTAGAGTTGTCAATGGTGTACCCCAAGGTTCAGTGTTGGGTCCCTTACTTTTCTATATATTTATAAATGATATAGGGTCTGGGATTAAAAGTACCATTTCAGTGTTTGCAGATGACACCAAGCTATGCAATGGAATAACGTCCTGACAGGATGTCTCCAGCTTAGAAGCAGACCTCAATTCACTGTTTAATTGAGCCACTATGTGGCAAATGAGGTTTAATGTAGTTAAATGTGAAGTTATGCACTTGGGGGCTAAGAATATGCATGCATCATACATACTAGGGGGGGAGAAGGAACTGGGGGTTTTGGTAGATCATAAGCTTAATAATGGCATGCAATGCCAAGCTGCGGTTTCCAAAGCGAGCAAAATCCTTTCTTGTATTAAGAGAGGTATGGACTCGAGAGAGAGACATCATTTTGCCCCTGTACATATTATTAGTGAGACCTCATCTGGAATATGCAGTTCCGTTTTGGACACCAGTTCTCAAAAAGGATATCGAGGAACTGGAGAAAGTGCAGAGAAGGGCAACCAAACTAATAAGAGGCATGGAGGAACTCAGCTATAAGGTAAGATTATAGGAACTGAATGTATTCTCTCTTGAGAAGAGGAGATTAAGGAGGGATATGATAAACATGTACAAATACATAAGTGGTCCATATAGTGAACTTGGCATTGAGTTATTCACTTTAAGGTCATCACAAAGGACAAGGGTGCACTCTTTACGTCTAGAGGAAAGAAGATTTCATCTGCAAATACGGAAATGTTTCTTCACAATAAGAGCTGTGAAAATGTGCAATAGACTCCCGGAGGTGGTTTTGGCCAGCACAGTAGATTGATTTAAAAAAGGCCTGGATTTGTTCCTAAATGTACATAACATAACTGGCTACTAACATTTATAGGTAAAGTTGATCCAAGGAATATCCCATTGCCTCTCGGGGGATCAAGAAGGATTTTTTTCCCCGCTATAGCAAATCAGCTGTGGGTGAAGGTTTGTCTATGTGGGATTTGATGGTTTTATATATATATATATATATATATATATATATATATATATATATATTTATTATTGGTTGAACTAGATGGACTTGTGTCTTTTTGCAACTTTGCTAACTATGTAACTATGTACCACTTGGAACCAAGCAGTGCAAAAGAGTCAGTTCTGCCAAGGCTCTCTCAACAGGTAAAAGACAAGCTAGCCAGAATAGAGACTCCTTAAGATCTTGAGATTTTTATCTAATTATGTATCCAAATTGTTCAGAGACTTGTGGAAAGAAGGAAAGAGAAACTGGGAATGTTTGGAAGTAATGCTGGCATGCGTTTTCCTACTAGTCAATTTGTTCAGATTCTAACACTCCCAAACCAATACAGGTTGATGGTATTAAATATCTATATCTGCTCAGTAAAAAAGAGAAGGTGTTCAGAGGACTTATATATTTAATGTGGGGGCTCTGGGCATTATGCAGTCAATTGTCTCTAGTGAAAATTAAAAGTGAAAAATAAACAATAAAGTGACAAAAGCAGTGACTCTGCCATGAGATATTTCACACAGTTTTACCTAATGTACTGAGCAAGGTTTACATTTGTTTTGCAAAATGAATGTTCACTTTGCCAATAAATGAGTTCTAAAGTCAATTGATAGCTGTAAGAAAGGGCAGGAGGTATAGAGAGAGTATATGCAGGGTAACACGACAGAGTCTTTAGTTAAGGGTTCTTCTTTACCAGATCTCCATGAGTAGCGTGTGTACCAAGTTATTTGTGCAGCACATGGAGAAGAAGTTGTTTTTAAATTGCAACACAAACGGTCTGTATAAACTTTTTCTGCATTTAATGGTAAGCTGCATTATCATTGCTCTCCAAGGGACTGACCTACATTGCAATACACTATCCCATGTCTTTTTATGACAACACAATGTTGTAAAAAAATATCTGGTGAGATTAGAGTGAACTTGTGTTGACAGAAAAGAACAACTGCCAAGTTTGCCTATTTATCTTTCTACATTTAGGTCATTTCTGGTCATCATATATCAAGAAGATAACCTTGTACTGACTTTATGCAATTTAAATATATATTACTGCGTTAATCTTTGTCATTTTTATGTGTATTTTAGAGTCATCCCTAAAATAATGGGGCAATAGTGTAAACTCAATGTAGAGCTCTTCAAACACCTGGTAATATGCACCCTCTAACTAACCTATTAGATTGAAATGCATTGAGGGTATTATGGAATTAAAAGAGGGAAACGCATGCTAGCATCAGATAATTTAAAGTATAACTAAAGGAAAAACTTTTTTTTTCGTTTTGGATAGAAGATAGAAAAATGTCATGGACCATATATGGATCCCCTCTCCCCTTTCCCCCTCTCCCTTGGTTGGGGGAATCTTGCTCCTCTGTGCTGTCCTTTTTCTGTTATGTTCCCTGTGTCCATCCCCCTGGTCATATACTGTCCTCTCCTCTGCATGCAAAGTCGATCCGGCAAGCATAATCATTTTATCTTTTGTTTATATATGCACACACAATCTTATATGTGTACATTATCTGTATATATGATTAAATAACTTGAAAACATTTTCTAAATGTGATTTTGACATATATGTATGGGGTGGGCAACTACATGGCAAATGAGGTTTAATGTTGGAAAATGTAAAATAATGCATTTGGGTGCCAAAAATATGAAGGCAGTTTACTCGCTAGGAGGAGAACCTCTGGGGCAATCTAGGATGGAAAAGGACCTGGGGGTCCTAGTAGATGACAGGCTCAGCAATGGCAAGCAATGACAAACTGCTGCTAGCAAAGTTAACAGATTATTGACATGCATTAAAAAGGGAATTAACTTCAGAGATAAAACAATCATGCTCCCACTATACAAGACAATGGTCCGGCCGCATCTTGAGAATGCCATTCAGTTCTGGGCATCAGTCCTCAGGAGGGATGTGCTGGAACTGGAGAGGGTCCAGCAAAGGGCAAAAAAGCTAATAAAAGGACTGGAGGATCTCAACTATGGGGAAAGACTACAAGCATTGAACTTATTCTCTCTGGAGAAGGGAAGCTTGAGAGGGGATATGATTTCAATGTACAAATACCATACTGGTGACCCCACAATAGGGAAAAATACATTTTAGTGAATTTAAAAAGACACGTGGCCATTCAGTAAAATTAGAAGAGAGGTTCTTTACTGTAGTGGTAGGGTGGTAAGGATGTGGAATTCTCTTCTACAATCAGTGGTTTCAACGGGGAGCATCGATCATTTCAAAACATTATTATATGGGCACATTAATGACCATAACATACAGGGGTATACAATGTACTATTAACATATAAGCACACACACAGTAATTTTCTATATTTCTGAATCTATAAACAGCACCCACCCAATCAGTCCTGAAGGAGCAAGTATAGCTTGCTAAACGCGTTGATGTTTAAAGTATGTAACAACAATTGGCTGGGTTCCTGTCATCCACATTGACACTTGATCTCATTAATGGACTTCAATACTCTATGATACATTGTGCGTATTTTTCTCCATGCAATACGATTGGGTATCTGTTGACTTTTTGTAGATGGAGGGTGCTTTTTAATTCCCCCTTTTCCATGTGTTTTGTACTGTGCCTATTTTAATATATATTGAATAAAGGTGTTAATTTTTTTTTTATACAAACCACCTCATGCTGTGCTTAGAAAGCCCATTGTTTTGAGTAACTACAATTAGTTCCTCTCCTTTTTTTATCTTCTGAATAGTACATGCCAGCACTCCTCCGTTTTCCATGTTCCTCCCATTACACATGCAGCTATAGGGAGGGGCCCCTCCAAAAAAAAAGCCAACACCTCAACCCCCCTCTCTCCTTTCAATTGAAGGAAGGGCTGAACTTTGCAATTGCGCACTCCATAGCAGCTAATCCAGGCCATTCAAATTTCATACATGCACAGAATGGTCTCTCCTCCAACTGAGCTCAAGAGCGGGTGTTCCAGGCTGTCCAAGCTGTGCACATGCACAGTGCACTTTCTCCTTCTCTAGCTGAACTAATTTTTACAGTAAAATGTTGTTTCAAAATATTTTAGTATTTTGCTTAATGCCTATTTTATTTATAGACATAATAAGATATTTTGTTGTCCAAATGTCAAATCATTGGTTTTGTATTTGATTTATACAAATAGCTGGAGAGATTCCACAGTGGAATGCATATCCCCTGATCTATGACATGTTATCCTGAAATGATAGATAACCCTATACTTATTGAAAAAAAGACTATACAGGAAGAAAAATTGAGTTTTAATGACCCCCTTAGTTTTAACTTGATATAGAGATTGCATGTAAAGAATAATATAGTAAGGTCAATAAATTATGGGTAAGAAGTAATAAATAGTGATATTGTATATAAAAAAAATGTTTACCCTGAAAGTTGGACTTCCAGAAAATGTCTGATGTACTGGAAGGGTTCTGTAGTAATGGAGTTGGTGGGCATCTCAGTGTGTGGCTACCTTGTTCCCATCAGAGATACACTATATTACGAAACGTATTGGGATGCCTGCCTTTAAACACACATGAACTTTAAGGGTTCAATATTATGTTGGTGCACCTTTTGCAGCTATAACAGCTTCAACTCTTCTGGGAAGGCTGTTCACAAGGTTTAGGAGTGTGTCTATGGGAATGTTTGACCATTCTTCCAGAAGCAGATTTGTGAGGTCAGTCACTGATGTGAACGAGAAGGCCTGGCTCGCAGTTTCTGCTCTAATTCATCCCAAGATGTTCTATTGGGTTGAGATCGGGATTCTGTGCATGCCAGTTAATTTCCTCCACACCAAACTTGCTTATCCATGTCTTTATGCTACAGCCATCCATGCTACATTTTCTTCATATGCGTGGGGAGTCTCTATATGGTTACATAGGTCACATCCCTGTAAGGTAGAGGAGGTGATTACGGACCCAGGGGGAGGTATTTAATAGTGTTCCTGAATGTGTATTCAAACAGGCTGGAATTGGTAAACACGTATATACCCCATTTGAATTGCTCATTATAAGGGATTTTAGCAATATCCTAGATTGAACTGGACAGGTCCAATCCACATAGGACCCCAAACCTAGAGTTACTACATTGGGCAGAGACGACTGGCCTTATGGAAGTGTGGAGGTGGAGGCATCCTAAAGAAAAGTGTTTTTCCTATTTGTCTTCTGTATTTGCCTCCTCCTCCAGAATTGATATGGCATTTGCCAATGCTTCCTTATTGCCTCTGGTTTCTGATACTGCTTACCTACCTGGGGGAGTGTCAGACTACACCCCAATGCAGATTGATTTGCAATTTGGGCTTCAAGAGATTAGAAGAGCTTGGCGTTTATCCTCTAGGTGGGTGAAGGAGTCCTCTGTGGAAGAAGCGATTCGGCCACATATGGATTCTTTTTGGCAATTCAATGACGGTTCAGCAACAATACAAATAGAATAAGATGCTTTTCAGGCAACTATCAGGGGGATGTATATATCAGCCATTAAAGCCTTTAGAAAGGAGCAGAATAGGGTAGCAACATAAGTTGCATAACATAACAGAGTGCAAAATCTGGTGTAGCTCTGCATAGAAACCAATCAACTTCCATTTTTTTTTGTCTAAGCTTAATTGAACACGCTGAAGTGAGAAGCTGATTGGCTACTATGCACAGTTGCACCAGATTTTGCACTCTCCAGTTTTTGGAAATCCACCCCATTGAGTCAGCTGGGGGTTGAAAGGAGGTACATGTATCTCCATTATCATGCTGTGGCCTCTAATCAGCTGCAGCAGAATGCTACAAATGTTTTTGAAGGGGGGTGGAAAGCTTTTGGCTATGTTGACGGAAGTGGAGAGCTCACCGATAGTTGTCCCTTGTATCACTTCTCCATCTGGAATGCAGTTGGCGGATAGATAAGATATCCTGCAGGCTTTTGTGTCTTTCTATAAATAGTTGTATTTTCCGATTGTCTCCTATGATGTAGGTGAGATACGGGAGACTTCGGAAGCATTACATCTGGCTAAACTGCCGGAGCTGCCTGTGCTTCTAATAGGCCGATATCAATGCTAAATATGTCAAACCATTCAATGGCTGGTGTCAAAGCTGATCACATGTGCAGGATCATGGCAGTTGTACATTAAACAGAGACCAAGATGGCAGCTTCCTTGGCTGAAAATGATAGGAGGGTATACTACCACTTTAATTGGGGTAAATCTCAGTTTCTCCCATTAAAAGGGCCAAACCCATTATGTAGGGTCCTGTCGGGTTGTCCTATGCAGCAGGTAGACAAGATTAAGTATTTGGGCCTATATGTCTCCAACACGGTATCTGACTTTATAGCTCTAAATGTTTCCCCACTAATATTAAAGTTCAAAACTAGACTACAGGTTTGGCAAAATTTACCTATAAGGCTCATAGGTAGGGTGAACCTACTAAAGATGACGTTTTTACCACTATTTTTATGTTTTTCGGAACTCGCCTGTTTGGATTCCGAGATGCATAATTAAAAGTATCGACCAGTTGGTCACGTCTTTTTTGTGGCAGGGGCGCCACCCCAGGATTAAACTAAGGGTGTTGCAACTGCCATGGAAGAGGGGGGGGGGGGTTAGGGGTCCCTGATTTCTACAGTTATTTTTTAGCAGGGCAGTTGGTGTATGCCCATAGGTGGTTTTCGCCACGTGAAGATGATGTAGCGACTGCCCTGGAAGCAGCCATAGTTGGCTCTTACGAGGTTTTGTCGCATCTATTGATGCGTGGGAACAGGGCAACATACCCGATTACATTGTCCATGCGAGTGACCGCTCGGGCATGGGCACTGTCAATAAGGTGGGTGGAGCTGTAAGGTCTTATATATATATATAGACAGGTGTGTGGCTTTCCTAATCAAGTCCAATCAGTATAATAAAACACAGCTGGACTTAAATGAAGGTGTAGAATCATCTCAAGGATGATCAGAAGAAATGGACAGCAACTGAGTTAAGTATATGAATGTCACAGCAAAGGGTCTGAATACTTAGGACCATGTGATATTTCAGTTTTTCTTTTTTAATAAATCTGCAAAAATGTCAACAATTCTGTGTTTTTCTGTCAATATGGGGTGCTGTGTGTACATTAATGAGGAAAAAAATGAACTTAAATGATTTTAGCAAATGGCTGCAATATAACAAAGAGTGAAACATTTAAGGGGGTCTGAATACTTTCCGTACCACTGTATGTCAATAAGCACACACTGTCTAAGTTTGATAAAGTATGGGGTAGTTGGGTAAACAGTATATCTATGGTATCTGACTGATAGCAGAAGAGGTTAAAAAACCCTAAGTAACCAGGTAGTCCATTAGGAAATGGCGTAACAGGGTTATGTGGGGTATCCCATGGGTAACGAGGAGGGACAGGGGTAAGGAAGAGGGGAAAGGAGTGGAAGATTAATTGAATAAATAAATATAGATATAACGATAAATTACGGAAGGAAGGGAGATATATATGTATAAAATGTTTTTTTTTCCTTTTTTCCTCTCTCCAGTTTTGCTCTGTTTTGTTATTGCTGGTTTAGGTATCGGGGCCAAAGACTTATGAAATGCCAAAGATGTATTTGTGGGTTTTTTTTTTTTCCAGAAAAGATTTTTATTTTATTTTATATAGAAATAGAACAAAAACAGTACATCCAATACAGCTCAGTCACTTATATAGTCATCATGAAAACGTACATTGACAGAGGCATATGTTTACTAGAGAACTTGTTTCCATTTGAGTCATGTTAACTGCATTTAACTAGCTAGCTATGATGACTTTCTGGTTTAAGTGCCTTCATTAGTTGAGGACCTAACATGAGCGGGGGGCCCAGGTTTTGTCTTTTTCGCCTTTTTCGGGATTCAAGATCCTCTATGGGACTGAGGTGTTGGATGTTGGGGCATACTTAGAAAATATGGGTCTATCGGGGGGGTATGGTAAAGGATATTTGGGGGGGTAGGACTGGTGAAGGGGGGTTCCAGAAAGGATAGGGAGAGAGGGGTGAGTGGGAGGGGGGTGTCTTCTCCTGTTCCCGTTACGATATCTCTGCTAGTTCAATTGTGCTTGTACTCTTTTGAGAAAGGTGGTGGGCTGTTGGGGGGGGGGGGGGTTTGGTCCTTTATAAGAAATTGAGTTATGCCTTTTCTAGTTGGCAAGACAAAAGTTGTGTGTAGCTTCTGTCCTTGTTTTTATGAGAGCTTCTTATCCATTTTTCAATTAGGCGTAAGTGGAGGTTGTTAGAAAATTCTTCCAGCAAGACCATTTTCAACTGTATTTGTGTGGAGTATCGTTATCAATGTGAATTCGTTCTTCCAGTTTAGCTATATTCTGTATCCTACGGAGCCATTCCTGAATTGAAGGGGGTTGAAACGAGCTCCAGTGCATCGGAATGCACTGTCTCGCTGCATTCACCATATGCATGGCTAATGATTTATGGTAGATG
>BLSH010427628.1:110858-122494 GCA_018402905.1 Glandirana rugosa | reverse complement strand
ACAACAGACAATCTATACAGTATAGCTAAATGGTATGACAAGAGGGAGGATCAGGAGGATCAAGTTCACATGAGACTCGGAAAAATAATTTCCCCGACTGCATACCTTGCTTCTCCGAGAGTTCACAATCGACAATATGGAGGTCAAACGGACCATGACATATAATTTAGATATCGTGTGTCTAGGGCAAACAGTTTCAGATAGGACCTGAACCGATTGATCCGATCTCGGCACAGGGAGACTGTTTGTCCAAGTATACCAGACCTGTTTCCCCTTGGGGGAGGGTGGGACGTAGTGGGGAGGTTTTCTCTTTTCATCTAGGGGTATTCAACTCGTGTAAAGAAGGGTAGAAGACCCGAGATGGGGTGTTTAACTACGAAAAAAAAAAGGGGGGGGGGAAGAACTCATCAATTTGTGGGGTAGAGCCCAGAAGATGGGAAGAAATGTGCTCAACTTATGGGGATCTACTTTTCTCTTTTGGAGGGGTGATGCAGGGTGGGAGGGGGTTCCCCTTTGTCCAGACCATATGAACCTGTTTGTCAGAGGGACACGGCTCTAGCCTAGTTAGCCAAGTCCAGGATAGACTTTGACAAACGGGATCTGTGTGCTATAGATTTAATATACAGTACCAGGCAAACTGGAGGTATAACAGCTAACACTTGAGAGCCTCTTCGTTCCATACGTCAGCCCCTTTAATAAAAAGGCTCAGAGTACACTTGAACTAGGAGGACTAGGAGGGAGAACAGTATGGTAAATCGATATGACATATCTAACAGACAACATATCAAACGAAGGGCAGAAGTCAACGTGGTGCTTGTTTACATACCACCCGGGAGCTTCGTCCGGAGCAGTGCAAGGAATTTCGGCAATAGGGGAGGAATCTGCTATTGATCCACGTGTCCAGGGAGGTTTCTAAAAAGTCAAAGTTAGGGGTTGAGGGCTTCAGCTTCTGTGTCTCTGCTGGGGATGTGGGAGGGGTGGAAACTGATGCCATGTAGCTCTGATGGGTAAGGGGAGCGGGGCAGAGGGATAACACAGTGGGCAAAGCAAAGCAAAATAAAAGTGAAAGGAATAGGGGAGATTCAATCCGTGCTGTAATCATTTACCCGACAAGGCTCCTCAGAGTCTGGGCATAACATTCCATGGCAGCTTCCAGTGTTCACCAATCTGAGGTTGTACTATGTGTCAGTAATTGAGTCTGAGGGGTAGATGGAGAGGTAAAGATCTGGAGATATGGGGCTGGATAGGTGAGGGTGAAACTTTCGTACCTTCTTCATCGTTTCTAGTTATGAGCAGCGGGCTCTCCTGTGAGCGGGAGATGCGGAGGGGCTGCCGTTCCGTGGGATCCTGTTTTCCCCATTTGGCGACGATGGCGGGGGGTGGGCTCGGCATCGTCGGATGCTGAACGCGTTGCCTTTGTTTACCCCAACCATGGATGTCAACCTATTAAGTGGGGGGTCCTGAAGTCACTATACCAATCCGGCAGCTTTACTGGTGGTATATTAAGGGTGGCATAAAAGTGGTCTAAGTCCTCCAGGACTTTCAGTAGAGCCGTGCACCCTTCGTGTGTGCCCGAATGGGTATTTCAACCTGTAGATAATAGCTCTGGAATGGAGCTGCTTCAGCAGTGGGCGTAGCTCCCTTCTTCTTTGCAGCGTGATGCTTGACAAGTCCTGGTAGATCTTGATTTCAGCACCCTGATGCATCAGATGATTAAGGAGCCTGGCATTTCTCAGGATGTCTTCCTTGAGGGCATAATTGTTCAGGCAGCAGATAATGTCCCATGGCGGGTCGGCTTCTCTTCCCCTAGGGTGCAGCGCTCTGTGTATGCGCTTGAAGGATATTGGTGTGTCCAGGGGCCTGCCCAGCAAATCATTAAAGATGGTGGTGGTAGCACGTGAGATCTGGCTGTGGTCCACAGCCTCTGGCAGCCCTCTCACCTGTAGATTCTTTTGACACCTGCGGTTATCCAGGTCCTCGATGTGCCTGTTCAGCTCTCTAAGGTGGACCGCATGCAATTATGTCACCTGTTGTACTTGGCAGAGAGCGGTGTCATGATGGTTGGTTACTGCCTCCATCATGTCCATTCTGTTCACCATGGTCTGTAAGTCCTGCCCCAGGTCGGTTATGACCGAGAATAATGTTTGCTTGATGTCATGTGCCACTGCCTAGAGATCGCTCAGGCTTAAAGCTGGGGATGTCGCTTGGTCTCCTGTGGGCGCATTACTTCTGCTTGGAGATCTCGATATGTGGGGGGAGGGCAGCATGGCAGCTCCTTGTTGTGAGTGCTGTGTTCTGAAGAGCTCCGGGATATTACGGCTTAGCTGTGTGCCCATGTCTCTAGATGACCGAGATCTCGTAGCTGACATGCTGTGGGCTGTTCTGACCATCTCTCATTCGTGAATGGTGCTTTTGTCTGCTCTATCTGCAGCGTGCTGGATCTCTGTGTGAAGGAGCTCGAAGCTAAGCGTCCATCTTAGACCGGGACCAGATCACGCCCCCTTGTGGGTTTTTTTGTCTTTAGTGTAAGTGTATGGTGTATGTACGATATGTTTTGTAAAAAAGAGAAAAACTTTAATAGAGATAAATTTAAATTTAAAAAAAATTGTTGGGGAGCGCATGCGCGAAGCTCTCAGCGATGGACGTGCCTAGCTAGAGCTCCGCACCGACACGATCTCTCAGGCCGCCTTACATTACCCTACCCGCGTGTTGTCGTCCCATCTCGATCCCTCATCGACTGCAGACGCCCGGGATCCTAAGTATGGTCGCGGGGAACCCCCGACCAAAGGTCAGGAGCAAGAATATCCGAGACGCCCTGGTCAGGGCCTCAGCCAAGATGGCGGCGGCTGCCTCTCCCCGCATCAGCGGCGGCAGCGCGAGGACTCCAAAGCATAAGGGAAGGATGTCCAGTCATCCCGATGAGGGTGAGTCAGACAATGAACCTTTAGCCTCCCTACTATCCCCCAAAGGCCATACTCCATCAGACCCCCTCCTGCAACAATTTGAGCGTATGTTAAAGCGGGTCCTACAGCGCACTTCTGATGAGATAACAGAGCGCCTCTCCAGAGAAATCAGAGAGCTAGGCCTCCGCACATCAGAGCTGGAAACCCGTACAGATGACTTGGAGACACAATTGGCAAACCAGGCTGATGAACTGGAATCACTTAAAGAAGCTAACCAGGCTTTACAAGCCCAGCTCGAGGACCAAAAGAACAGAGCCAGGAGATCGAATGTTAGGATCCGGGGGCTCCCAGAGACTATCCTAGATTTACATTCCACAGTTACGGCTCTTTTCCAAGAGCTTTCACCATCTATCCCAATAGACCGGCTGGAAATTGAACGGGTACACCGAGCCTTGGCCCCCCGTAAACAAGACGGCCCCCCACGGGATATCATAGCCAAACTACATTTCTTTCGTACAAAAGAGCAGATCATGTTTGCTGCCAGAAAGAAAGAGCATCTCTCATTTCAGGGCCATACCTATCAAATTTTCGCAGATCTGTCTAAATCCACCATTATGAAGAGAAGATCCTTCAAACAACATCTAGAAATACTACAGCAACATCAAATCATCTACTCCTGGGGCTTCCCTTTCTCCCTGCGATTCACCTATCAAGGTCGCAAATTCCAGTGCAAAACAGCTGAAGATCTATTGAACCGCTTGAAAGAACTCCAACTCTGCCCACTGTCTGGGAACTCTTCGCAGAACACCGTCGAAGATCCGCCTCAACTTCCCCACAGAAATTCACCTCCACACCGTCATCTACTACTAAAAGAGGCAGATTTATTCCTAACATGCAGGACCAACAGGACTCGATGGACTGATCAGGTGTAAAAGAGGGTGATGTATAGTTATTTTACAGACCCACAGGTCTAGTTACCTTTATATGAAAGACTCACATATGAGTGGCTTAGTTATTGTGGGGTCTCCTAGGATTCCCCCCCAATAATGGTCACATAGTCTCTACAGACCACATTGCTATACTTATGGCACCCTCAGGTTTGTTCATTCTGTTCTAAGTTATGTTGACGATTTTGTTGTTTTTTTTTTTTTTTTTTTGTATGTCATCCTAGGCGGGGTCCTCCTCCTTGATTGACTACCTCCCCTGGCCCCCCCTTCACAGGGGTGGTCGGGGCTAGTGGTCGACAACGAGGAATACCACCTTTCAGATCACCACACGCTCTATCACCCCCCAAAAGGTAAATTAAAGCAAGCTAGCTATAGCAATATCCTTCATAACCCCTACACACTCTCTCAACACAACCAATCCACTGCAAAAAAAAGGTATATATTATCATTTTGTGTAATCGCAATATTTATTTCTCCCTTACCTCCCCCCCCCCCGCCGTTAATTTGGATCAGTCGCTCTCTCTACCTAAAGTCGAGCCTATTCCGCATTCCCAACTCCCCTCCACCCTATCTGCTTTACTAGTACCCATTCCCCCAAATTATCAATGGCCTCATGGTTCGTGTTGGATTGTCACTGTTGCCCTCCATCTTGCTCCAAGGATCCCTGTTAGGTCCCCTTTGAGCAGCATGACCCCCTCTATGAACGGTCTTTTGCCCTTCATAGACGGATGGAACCATACCCCTGTTTGCCCTTTTATTCTCTTCTTTACTTTCTATGTACTATCCCCTTTACTCATTACCTCGCTACCACCTACACTACCTCCTCGCCAGGGGGGCATATCCGTACCTAAAGGATACCCTCCCAACAACTCATTCTATCCCATACCATTATGGCCCCCTTAAATGTTCTTACCCTTAATGTACAGGGTATTAATTCCCCCAATAAGAGACGTAAAGCATTCAGATCCTTCACCTCACTAAAAGCCCATATAGTTTGCCTACAAGAAACCCATTTCACAGATCGCCACTGCCCCAAATTCTTAAGTCCCTCGTACCCGCAATTCTACACAGCTTCTACCTCTAGTAAACATCGAGGTGTTTTAATCAGCTTTCATCGTAGATCTCCATTCACCCCTACAGCCGAAATCAAAGACCCAGAAGGTAGATACCTTATATTAAAAGGCTTCCTGCTCGATTCAGAAATCACAGTTGTAAATTATTATGCCCCCAACCGCAATCCCTCCGCTTTCCTGTCAAACCTTCTCCAAATAGTAGATGTTCACAAGAAAGGCACACTGATAATATGTGGCGATTCCAATCAGGTAATACACCCATCAATAGATAAATCTCCATACACACCCTCCTCATCTCTGACCAAACTAACCTTTTCTCACCTCATTCAACAACACTCTTTGATTCATACGTGGCGAGAATGTAATCCTTCTAAAAAACAGTTTTCTTTCTATTCTCATCCCCATAACTCTTTTTTGCGCATAGACCACATCTTTACTTCAGTCGGTACTTCCCCTTCTTTGATCTCATCTTTAATAATCCCTATTCCCTGGACGGACCACAACACGATTCTATCCTCATTTATATCCCTTATACCCAGACAGAAGTCTTCTTCCTGGTCACTTAACGATACAATACTTGCCAATCCTTCATATGCCCTTGAGATTACCTCTGAGATCCGCAGGTACATCTCTGAAAACAAAACAGATGGGATCTCTCCCTTAACGATATGGGAAGCCCACAAGCCAGTACTCAGAGGCTTCCTAATAAACCTAGCCTCCCGACGGAAAAAAGACCATAAGGCACTCTTCCAGACTCTAGAGACAAACTTTCTGCAAGCATACACCACTTTTCAAACAAATCCCTCCCCAAATCATAAACTGGAACTAGAGAAGGCTAGACTGGAATTGGATTTATTCTTATCAGATTCAGCCGAGAAAACTATACGACGTTCTAAACATAAAATATACACTAAAGCCAATAAACCGGATACATTTCTAGCTCTCTCTTTACGTAATATAGATAGGTCACATAAACCGATTCGCCTCCGAACAACCCCAGGTACACTCTCCAGCAACCCAACAAAAATAGTAGAGACATTCCGCCACCATCTATCTGCGCCATATGACCAACCCACCCCCCCTGATCAACAACTAATCTCCAACTTTCTTGATTCCACGGTATTACCAAGCATTCCAACCCAAGAGAAAGAAAGATTAGATGCTCCTATCTCTAATGAAGAAGTACTCCTAGCTATAAAAACCCTTAAATTGCATAAAAGACCAGGCCCAGACGGTTTTACGGCCACCTACTATAAACAATTCGCTGAACTTCTTGCCCCTCTCTTATCTGCTGCACTCAACGCTGTATTAAAAGATCGCCCATTCACTCCAGAATCACTCCACGCCTCTATTTCCATGATCCCCAAACCATCCTCAGATGATACATCTTGGATGAACTATCGGCCAATCTCACTTTTAAATATAGATGTCAAAATCCTCACCAAAATCTTATCTTTACGCCTCAACACAATCATTGGTTCACTAATTCATAAGGATCAAGTGGGGTTCATACCCTCTAGACAGGCAGGTGATAACATCAGAAGAGCAGTGCTTCTATCTCACTTTGCCCGCACACGCAACATCCCTGCCTGCTTCCTCTCCCTAGACATTCGCAAGGCTTTCGATACCCTATCGTGGCCATATCTCCAGCTTACTTTACAAAAATGGGGTTTTGGATCACACTTTCTTAAATGGATTACTGCATTATACTCCAACCCATCTGCCCATGTTAAATATGCAGGTTTCCGCTCGGACCCTTTCCCAGTCAGGAGAGGAACCAGGCAGGGATGCCCCCTCTCTCCCCTGTTATTCGCTCTTGCCATAGAACCCCTAGCACAATCAATCCGCTCTAATCTAGATATAAAAGGTATAGAACTAGGGGGTCATCATCATAAACTATGCTTATTTGCAGATGATGTTCTCGTTTTCCTCACATCCCCGCTGACTTCGTCCCCTAACCTACTCTCATTGTTAAATAAATTCGCCATGATATCAGGTCTGACTGTGAACACCCAAAAATCCAAAATTCTCAATATCTCTTTGCCCATCCCACTTCAAACACAACTCCAACATGTCCTCCCTTTCTCTTGGGCCCCACATCACTTAACATTTCTAGGGATCAAATTGACACCTAACCCCACAAGCCTCTACTCAGCGAACTACCCCCCAATGATGTCTCATCTCTCTAAATTGATGGACTCCTGGTCTGCACTCCCTATATCATGGTTAGGGCGTATTACAGTCATTAAAATGGTTATTTTACCTAAGATTCTTTATCTCTTCAGAGTACTTCCCGTCCCGGTACCGCTCATTTCCTCCGCATCTTACAACGTAAAGCCCTGGGGTTCATATGGAATAAGACCAGGCCTCGTGTCTCTCAATCGGTACTGTACCAAAATAAACTTCAAGGTGGATTAGGTATGCCCTCTTTCTCCAAATACTATCAAGCTGCACAAATCGCTACACTGACAAAATACCACGCTACAAAAGAGGTCCCATTATGGGTCTCCTTAGAAGCCATAGACTGTGACCCCCTATCTCTAGCTAACTTCTTATGGCTCCAACCCAAACATAGAGGGAAAATCAAAAACCCAGTCACCTGTCAATCCATCCACATATGGGGACACCCTCAAATTCAAATTCAAACTGCAGTCAACCCATAACCCCCTCCTCTCATTCATACGTAATCCAGCCTTCTACCCAGCTTGGGTCTCCCCAACCTCCTTTACTAACTGGGTGAATGCCGACTTACTTAGAGCACACTCATTTTTTACTGCGGATAACTTCATACCCTTCCCTACCATCTGTGAAACGTTCGGTCTCCCTCAATCTGAGATCTTTCGATACCTACAACTGAAACATTTCTTCTCCCACTGTAAACGATTAGACACATCTCTTCCTTCTATGACAAATTTTGAACACACCTGTCTTTACGAACCCCATGCCCGAGGAGTAATTACCCAACTTTACCGTCTCTTAATAGACCCTCCCCTACACTCACAACCTCCCTATACCTCTAAATGGGCCCATGACATGAATATCACGATAGATTCCGAAACCTGGTCAGATATATGGCAGAACACGAAATCAGCGTCGCAGAATATTATTGCTCTAGAAGCAAACTATAAAGTCATGTTTAGATGGTACCTGGTCCCGGCCCGCATAGCTAAATTTATCGCCACACACAACCCTAATTGCTTTCGCGGTTGCCAATCCCCAGGTACACAATATCATATATGGTGGACCTGCCCGATCGTCGTAGCGTTTTGGCATACAATTTTCATAATGATCTCAACGGTTACAGGTCACAAAATTGATCCCTCCCCCAAGGTGGCTTTGCTGAATGCCAAACCAGATGCTATAAACAGGCATTGTTTTAAACTGGTATTAGAAATAACCACGGCTGCCAAACAAACAGTGGCGAAAGCCTGGAAATCTACACATTTAGCCATTTCGGAAACGATCCAAAGAATAACTACTGCAATGATTCATGCTAAAATCTAGGCCACATTATTGAACAATATTCCCAAATTTGAAAGAATATGGCAACCATGGGTTGAACATTACCTGCCACCCAATTTTGACTCCTCTCTTCTGCTTCCATAGCTTGCATAGCTGCCCCGGCATCCACGGTACATTAAAATCGCTTACCCACAATGTATAACCCCCCTGGCGAGGAGCAGAGAACTCCCCCCCCCTTTTCTTTTTCTTCTCTCTTTCCTTTCAGCCCTGATTCTTTCTCTACCTACCTGCTCTTTACACTCTATATTTCTGGATTTTCATCCTCCAATCGTCCCTCCTCCTTGAAGGTTTATGTATCTAGATATACCAACCTGAACTGCATATAGAATAGCCTACTAAGGAGACCTCTCCTTTCTACATGCTTCGCTCTAATAAAGTAGCTAACAGGTCAACCTCGTCAGTTGTTTTAAGTCAATACTACTACTATACACCAATCTCATTCATGGTTGCCATAACAGCTATATCGATAGACTGGGCCATTTACCGTATCTCTCTGATTGCTCCATGGCCACTTCATAATACCCATCGTCTCCGATATAGAGATAAGTTCAACAAATTCTAGTGCGAGGCTTGTCCGTTTAAAACTCATCCTATGGTACTTAACAATGTCAGCATGTCATCATACTGATCTATGCAATATTCATTTTTTTTCTTGGTTGTGTACCTATAAAAGCTGTTCTCCTGTAGTTGTCTATGACCAGATTAATGGTTATCATGTTACATGGACCCAGCGGGCCGACTTTCCTCCCGAGACACAGTTTGTTCCCAAATGGGGTGTCCGGGGATGGAAGACGGCATGCTTGGCCTCATTTCTATCTTTCACGAATTGTATACCCAACCACTGTAATTGTTTATCTCAGTTCTGTGTTCTTTCTTTTATGAACGGTATTCAAACCTTCACTCCCCCCTCACCTCCTTTGGTGACTACCTCTGTATCCCTACCCCCCCCCCACCCTTATTTCTCTGTAATTTTCAATAAAAATTTTTTGAACAAGAAAAAAAAAAATTGTCTTTATGGACCTTGTTTGTGCACTGGTGCGCAGTCATGTTGGAACAGGAAGGAGCCATCCTCAAACTGTTTCCACAATGTTGGGAGCATGAAATTGTTCAAAATGTCTTGCTATGCTGACGCCTTAAGTGTTCCCTTCATTGGAACTAAGGGGCCAAGCCCAACCCCTGAAAAACAACCCCACACCATAATTCCCCCTCCACCAAATGATTTGGACCAGTGCATAAAGCAAGGTCCATAAAGACATGGATGAGAAAGTTTGGGGTGGAGGAATTTGACTGGCCTGTACAGAGTACTGATCTCAACATGATAAAACACCTTTGGGCTGAATTAGAGCGGAGACTGAGAGCCAGGCCTTTTCATCCAACATCAGTACCTAACCTCCCAAATGTGCTTCTGAAAGAATGGTCAGACATTCCAATAGACATGCTCCTATACCTTGTGGATGGCCTTCCCAGAAGAGTTGAAGCTATTATAGCTGCAAATGGTGGGCCAACTCAATATTGAACCCTGCGGACTAAAACTGGGATGCTATTAGTTCATGTGCGTGCAAAGTTAGGGGTCCCAATACTTTTGGTACTATAGTGTATAAAACATAATGTCACCAGAGGGAAGAATAAGTGGGCACAGTGTAAAAAAAAATCCAGGTTCAGCCTCTATTCCTCTCTGCAAGTCCTGCAAAGGTGACAATGTTAAGTGGGGACAAAAGGGCAGAAGTGGAATATACAATGACACAGTTCAAGGGTCAAGGTTATTCGTAGGCAGGAAGGTTCAGAGTCAGGGATGGAGGGGAGTTCAGTGGTAAGGGATACTGAGTGACAGGAAGATTTCAGGATGTAGAATGCCAGAGATACTGGGTTTTTCCTAGGCCCAAATACAATGTTGTCTAGTTGTAAGCCTGATCTAAAGTAGGTGCTGTGGGGGTTTAGTTACCATAAAGAAGGAGGTCATTAGAATTGGGTTATTTGAAAGTAATGACAGGAGACTTTCTGTACTGAGAGTTTATTACTGATATCTATGTGTGCTGGTTTACTCTGGGTACTGCAGTTACGTCCCACATTACAAAGACATACTGGTAAGTTAATTGGCTCCTGTCTAAAACTCTACTCTATAAATAAAGTCCTATAGAAATATAAATTAGGGAAGTTCATTAATGTGGTCAATTGGAATTCACCGTCCCCCCCAACAATTGCATAATGGTGCAGGAAGGTAAACAGGATTGCAGAAATGGAGGAACTAATTCACATTGCCAAGGAAACCGCCTCTACATTTTCCCACACCTGGGCATGTTGGATGCACTTTAAAACTACTCAAGAATACACCAACCTGTTAAGCCACAGCTAGACGTAGGCTAACACAAGATAGTATGAATCTCAGGATTCTACACACGATTTTCCCACCAGAAGTGACCAGTGCAACCTTTCGACACCCCTGAACACAGCCATTCCAACTGTGTCGAGGTGGGGAAGACGAAAAAATCTAGGATTTATTTGATGAACCTTATCCCCAACTACCACATAATCAATCCCTTCAATCCAGAATGCCACACTTAGACCCGAATGTTGGGTCGACGGTGGAGACCTACAGAGCTTCTTCTTCTTCTTCTTCCTCTTCTTCTTCTTCTTCTTCCTCTTCTTCTTTTTCTTCTTCTCCTTCTTCTTCTTCTCTTCTTCCTTTTCTTCTTCTCCTTCTTCTTCTTCTCTTCTTCCTCTTTCTCTTCCCTTTCTTTTACCTACGTTTCCTTCTCCTTCTCCTTCCTCCTCATCTTCTTCTTCTTCTCCCCCCCTTCTCTTGACCCCCCCTCACCCCCTCCCTCTCCTTAGTCTATTCTGTTCACGCCCATAACTGTTTCTCTCATGAATGCACGCAGATACAGCTATCGGGAGAATACGGTGCCTGATGGAATGGCCCTTCATGGCCACCAAGCTACAACCTATCCCTATTCAGATATAACAAGATACCCCCCCCTTTTTTTTAGCCAATAGTGTACATATCGTATTTACCTTGCATTACCCGAATACTTATGTTATGTACCTATGTTATCTTGTCATAAATAAAAATCTTTTAAAAGGAAAAAAAAAATGTGGTCAAATAATGTTGTTGCTACATGGGGTTTATTTACTAAAGAAGAGAAAGGAAAGTTAGTCACAATTCTGCAGAGAAACCAATCAGCTTCCAGGAT
>BLSH010427628.1:100302-110765 GCA_018402905.1 Glandirana rugosa | reverse complement strand
CTATTCATAGTATCGTTTTTCATTTTTTTATATCAAAAAAAAGTTTTAACGGTGAAAAACAAACAAATATCGCGTTTTTTATTTTTGACGTCCCCACTAGTTTATGGTGGTTTTCTTTCGAGATAAACACCCCTTTTTCCTACAGTTAAAACAAACCCATGCAGCGTGCTGGTGCGTTAACAGTCAATTTCGACTTAGCGTTTTTCACGAGACCATACCTTCCCCCATTTAGGAATTCCCCGATTTCACCAATTTCACTTAGAACGTTGTCCGTTGAGGGAATCTGTTGAATTTTTTTTTTGATCAGTCTACTGTCAGAGTGGATTTACTCCACTGTACCTTTAGCTACATAGGTTATTGAGGGTTTGCTTTAACACTCACTTACTGTTTGTTAAGAGTTTTTTAATATATGAATGCCCATTGCCTGTTGCAAGATTCACTTTAACCACTTTAGCCCCTTAAGGATTTACCCCCTTCCATACCAGAGCACTTTTTGCGATTCAGCTTTAACTGACAATTGCGTGGTCGTGCGACGTACCCAAACAAAATTGACATCCTTTTTCCCCACAAATAGAGCTTTCTTTTGGTGGTATTTGATCACCCCTGCAGTTTTTATTTTTTGCGCTATAAACAAACAAAAAGTGGCAATTTTGAAAAAAAACTATATTTTTTTACTTTTTGCTATGATACTTATCCAAAAAAAAATGTATAAAAAATAAATGTATTCATCTGTTTAGGCCAAAATGTATTCTTCTACATATTTTTGGTAAATAAAATCACAAAAAGCATTTATTGATTGGTTTGTGCAAAAGTTATCGCATCTACAAACTATGAGAATTGATTTATGGAGTTTTTATTAATTATTATTTTTTTTTTACTGGTAAAGGCGGTGATCTGCTATTTTTATCGGGACTGCAATATTGTGGCGGATAGATCGGACACTTTTGACACTTTTTTGGGACCATTAACATTTATACAGTGGTCAGAGCTAAAAATAGCCACTGATTACTGTATAAATGTCCCTGGCAGGAAAGGGGTTAACACTAAGGGGGCAATCAAGGGGTTAAGTGTGTTCCCTCACTGTGTTCTAACTGTATGGGGCTGGGCTGGCAGGGACATGACAGATCTAACTGATCCCGATTACAGGGATCAGTAGATCACTATCATGTCCCCTGACAGAATGGGAAACCGCCGCATTTACATCAGCGGTTCCCCGTTCTGCCTCTATATTAGGTGATCACGGGTCGCCGGCCGACATTGAGTCCGTCCGACCCGTGGCCACACTCATGCAGCGGCACGCGCCCACCCGCAACTGCGGCTTATATACGCCGATTATATGGCGATTTGCGGAGCCACTTTGCCACCATTTATCTATGCAAGGCAGTCGGCAAGTGCATCGGTGCAGTTTTATTTCACTTCAATTTTATTGAATTTTCAAAACATAAAGAATGCAGAAAAAAGGAAAACACAATCCAATCAGGACATCACATATGCAAAATTTCTGCTGTACAGGAAATACACATAAATAAGAGAATATATAGTGTAATGTAAAGTATTGCATAAAGTAGATACAAAGAAAACTAGTCAGTAAAACATTTGTAGCACCAATCTGCCTTTGATTTCCACATTTTCTTAAAGGAGGCCCCGGTAATTGGAGCGATGGGAGATACATTTCTTATACAAATCATACATCTTAACTAATAGAGTTGGGCCAAACACCCCTGGTTCGACTTGCACCAGAATTCTCAAACATCGCAAAAGTTAGGACCCGAACCGTGAACCCTATTAAAGTCTAAGGGACCTTAAAAATCAAAAGTGACCATTTTAAAGGCTTATATGCAAGTTATTGCCATAAAAAGGGTATGGGTACCTGGATACTATCCTGGGGGACAAGTATCAATGCAATTTAAAAAAAAATAGTTTTTAAAACAGTGCAGTGATTGTAATGATGCTTAAAGTGAAACAATAAAAGTGAAACATTCCTTTGAATATTGTGTCGGGGGGGTCCCCTTATTCGGCCTGTAAAGTGGTGCATCTGTACCGTGCATAGAACCTGCTGCAGTAAAACTGACGTATAAAGAAAAAAAAGGCATTTAAATTGATTTTCCTTGCAAGCTTTTTTTATTTTGTAAACAGCGGCTTGGGGAGCAAGTCTGTATTATGAGGCCACAATTTAGTGCAATCAGAACAAGATTAGAGATTTTTTGGATAAATTCTGGTGTGTCTTTGGCAGACTTTGGATGTAAATAACAAATTTATGTGGCTTCCAATGATGGCGGACATGTGATTTGTCTGCTCCGGTCTCTGCCACCTTCTATCACTCTCCCGCAGCGATCCAAAGCCTGTTTCGCCATGGGAGTCTCCCTCATCTACCTCCGCTATCTCCAGGCAACCCATAGTGAAAATTGCCATAGCCTTCCCAGACACTGGACCACTTCCTGCGTAGGCTGAATCCCCAGCCTTGAGTTTGCAGGACGTCCCGCCGGACCCCCTGGACCTGCTCGAGGCTGATGGAGACGCTCCCCTGTGGACCCCATCCACTCCAATAGATGGATTGTCAACCCCTCTAATGGTGGAAGTCCTGGGTATGAAGCTACAATCCCTCCTACAGAGCCTGGCATGCAATATGACAGGCAGTGGGAAAATTGTCTCAAGAGCTGAGAGGTAAGATAGGACACTTAGGGGAATGCACTGATACACTTGAGAATAAATTTGATGATCTGGTACAATGTGTTCATGTCCTGGAAGAGGGCAATGCAGCCCTGAAACATTTTGTCTCCCAACTCCTGTCTCAGCAGGAGGACTTGAAAAACAGGGATTCGGGGCATCCTTGAGTCTGTGGGTGGCCAAGAGATTCGCCCTTATTTACTGAGTATCTTTAACACTATAGCTCCTCTCATCCCTGACATAGACTGGCATTTGGATTGGGCTCACAGATCATTACCTCCTAAACTCATTAGCCTCATTAGCAGGAGCCAACCCCAGAGATATCACAGTACACTTCCATTACTATGATAGCAAGGAAGCCCTTACACTGGCCACTCGCAACAAAACCAGGCTGGAATTTAAAGGCCCAAAAATACAGATCTTCAATGATTTGTTGCCCATAACTCTCACCAAGCGTTTCAGCTTCCACCCAGTGATTACACATTTGCAAGATCATCAGGTCGCATGCCCCTTTTCGTCTATCTGCTTCATGTGATGGCATCCAATATTCCATGAGGGATCTGCAGGAGAGTGAAGCTTTTGTTTGCAATCTAGGCCTTCCACCCCTTCCAGAAGATGACCCCATGCCACTTCCCTCAACACAAAAACCTCTGTCCACCCCTCAACACTTTCCTTCCTCCAGACATCCAACCTGAAGACCTACTCCGAAATTTTATTTTTGGCTCTGTTTTAGGTGTCCTGTCTAGCCTCCCTATTTTGGGATCTTTTCACACACCCATGGGTTGATTTTCTAGTTTATTATGGTTTAAACCTTCCAGTTGCTCTTTGTTTACATTCCCACTGGAAGGCGGCGGGGACCACTCCAGTCAGTTTGGAGGCCCCTATGCTCCTCTACCTGATCCATGGCTATGGCAATGAACTCCTAGGTGGTTTCAGCCTCTCAGGTCTTCAATTTTGGATTCTGTTTTTTTCTAGGTCTCCTTTTGACCTATTTCTCATTTTTTGCCTAAACTGTTCAGATGTACAGGGTGGGACATTTATATGGGTACACCTTAATAAAATGGGAATGGTTGGTGATATTAACTTCCTATTTGTGGCACATTAGTATATGTGAGGGGGGAAACTTTTCAAGATGGGTGGTGACCATTTTGAAGTTGGCCATTTTGAATCCAACTTTTGTTTTTTCAATAGGAAGAGGGTCATGTGACACATCAAACTTATTGGGAATTTCACAAGAAAAACAATGGTGTGCTTGGATTTAACGTAACTTTATTCTTTCATGAGTTATTTACAAGTTTCTGACCACTTATAAAATGCGTTCAATTGTCCATGCTGTGAAGATACAAGATGTGCAGCACCTGAAACTACGGATACTGGAAGCCTGTGCTAGCATTTCTCCTGCGGTGTTGCTATCAGTGTGTGAAGAGTGGGAGAAGAGGGTTGCATTGACAATCCAACGCAATGGGCAGCACATTGAACACATTTTATAAGTGGTCAGAAACTTGTAAATAACTCATGAAAGAATAAAGTTACATTAAAACCAAGCACACCATTGTTTTTCTTGTGAAATTCCCAATAAATTTGATGTGTCACATGACCTGTTGAAAAAACAAAAGTTGGATTCAAAATGGCCAACTTCAAAATGGCCACCATGGTCACCACCCATCTTCAAAAGTTTCCCCCCTCACATATACTAATGTGCCACAAACAGGAAGTTAATATCACCAACCATTCCCATTTTATTAAGGTGTATCCATTTAAATGGCCCACCCTGTATTTGTTTTGCTGACTTTTACCATTGATACATACCTACAGTATCTATGGCTTTTCTTCATAAGATACACCATGGACCTTTTGTGTTTCTAATTCATATTACCTACGCTTTACCTACACTACAGTTTAATTGCTTTATGGACCCATGGTCCAGGAGACTTGTTTCTGTGTAGGGGGCTCCTTTAAATTTGCTGCTAAACATTTCCATTTCTTTCCTAGCCTCTGATCCCTCTGGTAAAGCAGGCATAGCCTTGTTGATTAAACACTCCTGTCCCCTGAGAGTGGTATCTTCCTATTCGGACCCCAGTGCTGATTTATTTTCCTGGACTGCGATTACCTATCCTGTTCACTCACTTTGACTCTGGGCAAATCCAATTCCTTACTGAGGTGTGTGTGTTTTTCACAACCTTTGATGATTATTGGAGGTGACTTCAATATTACCATGCCCCTAGAAGAGAGAGACGTGCACTATTTAAACCTACTCCCTCAGCCAAAGTCGACCGTCAGTCGACCTCCTTTCGCAGACTTGTTAGATTTCACAATTTATTATATATGTGGCGGAGTAAACATCCTACACACAAACAATTCACGTTTTATTCCCCTGCCCACAAAATGTGCTCTAGACTTATCTTATTATAACAGCCCCACTACTGACATCCACAGTTGCTTCAGAAATGAATCCCATTATCTGGTCAGATCACTACTCTGTACAACTTGACCTCTCAGTCTCCTCATTCTCAACGAGAACCTGTCATTGGTGACTTAATAATTCCCTTCTTCAAAACCCTGCCATCAAAGACCAATGGCCCTGAGAATTATCTCCAGCTGAATGAAAACACTGTGGCAGAAGTCTCCACGCTCTAGGAAACACATAAGGCGTATTTTAGGGGCCAATGCATTTAGGCAAGCTCTCTCCTGAAAAAGGATACCGCTTTCCAATGGTGCTCTATTCTTTCCCAGCTGCATAAAGTGGAATGTTTTCTGCTTGCTTTCCCTACGGTGACATGTCTGTGCACAGTTACCTCTTTACACGAATGCTTGAAAACGCTCTATATGAATACATGCTCCAATTTTCTCTTTTGGGCCAAACAGAAATTTTAAGAATTTTCCAATAAGCCAAATAGAATGCTGGTGAACAAATGTAAACCCAGCCCATTTCACTCTTTCCCTGCATTTCTCCTACAATCTGATGGCTCTCCCACCCACTGCCTGCAAACAATGTCTAAGGTATTTGGAGAATTCTACCAACAGCTATACAATTGCCTAAATGCAGACTCCAGACATCTTTTCTCCCAAGACAAATTTGACTCTTTCTTTGACTCATTATAATTACCTAAATTGCCATCCTCACACATTTCTTTGATCAATGCCACTATCACTCCAAAAGAATTAGATGCTGTGGTTAAAGACCTTCCTTCACACAAATCACAGGGTCTGGATTTTTTTTTATTACAAGGCATTCCTCCTAATTTTAGCCCCTATTTACTCGACCTATTTGACTCATTGATGAAAAGCACCATCCCTCATTCTCAGTTTTTGCATGCTCATATTATGGTCCTCCCAAAACCTGGAAAAACTCTGACACTACCAGATAATTATACGCCCATAGCCCTACTTAATTCGGCCTGCAAAATATTTACAAAAAATTTACCTAAAAGACTCACTTCTATACTCCCCAAACTTATACATAAATACCAAGTAGGCTTTGTTTTCCTCCAGACAGAGACAGCACCAGCAGCCTGAAAGGGTCTTGTAAAAAGTCACCCTAATGTCTACATTGCTCTAGGGCTGGATTGCTCCTTTAAGTGTATTATTTTGCTTAATATGTATGTTTTGAAGGATTATCGCATAACAAATGAGCTTATGATTGAAACTAAAAAAGAGGAACTTGCAAAATGTTCCAGACACTAGCTGTCTGGGCTGAGGAGGAGTATTTTCAATATTCTAAGTGACATAATGGTTCTGCACAGAGATAAAGATGTAATGATTTTATAAATGTGTACAATCACAATTGCCTAATTGAATAAGTAAAGAAAACATGTAATTTGGACATATACCCCTTATTGGATGGAGATAATTACTGACACCTACCTTATCCTGTGTGTAAAAGAGCCTGCACCAGGAAGAATAAACAGACAGTGTGTGTGCAATATAAATAGAATTTGGAGATGATTTTAGAACAATATTCTGTCCCTTAAAGCAACATCTGAAACCTTTCCCTATAGAACTTGGAGATGATTTTAGAACATCATTCTGTCCCTTAAAGCAACAGCTGGAACCTTTCCCTATAGAACTTGGAGATGATTTCAGAAAAATATTCTGCCCCCTAAAGCAACAGCTGGAACCTTTCCCTATAGAACTTGGAAATTATTTTAGAACAATATTCTGTCCCTTAAAGCAACAGCAGGAACCTTTCCCTATAGAATTTGGAAATGATTTTAGAACAATATTCTCTCCCTTAAAGCAACAGCTGGAACCTTTCCCTATAGAACTTGAAAATGATTTTAGAACAATATTCTGTCCCTTAAAGCAACAGCTGGAACATTTCCCTTTAGAACAATAATCTGTCCCTCTAAGCAGTAGACTCTACCTAGTCCAGTCAGATCGTTCTGTGCAGCAGGATGAGGTCTGCAATCTGTCCCTCAAAGCAGCAGTACTAGTTATCTCCTCCTAGTCCACAATCAGATCGTTCAGTAATGCAGGATGAGATGTTATATAATATCTGCAATCTGTCCCTCACAGAGCAAGCAGCATCCTCTCCCTAAACTAGCCTGAGAGCATATGACATGCAGTACGGTGACTCCAGCCCCATATAGAGGCTGGGTAACATGATGCACTGGCCAATCACAGCCATGCCATTAGTAGGCATGGCTGTGATGGCTTCTAAGGGCAAACCAGTGAAACACTTGTTGATTGGCTGCCCTTGGCAGCTATTCAACACATGGAATCAAATACCAGAACCCCGAACTCAAACCCAAACTTTTTTTAAATGTCCGGGTTCGGGTCCCGGACACCCCAAAGTTCGGTACGGACCCGAACTTTACAGTTCAGGTTCGCTCAACACTAATGCTTACACTGCCCAGCCCTTATTCTGAGTTTAGATGCTCAGAAGGCCTTTGATAGGCTTAGTTGGCCATATATGTTTGCCACTCTTACATGGTTTGGATTTACAGGATCTTTTATCGCAGCCCTTTGCACTCTATACTCCTGCCCCACATCCCAGGTACAGTTGTCCTCTTTCCTGTCCCCATCTTTTTCTCTTAGCAATGGTACTAGACAGGGCTGCCCTTATCCCCCTTATTTTTTATATTATGCCTAAGCTATCCATACACATCCTGATATCTGTGGAGTCTCTTTACGACAAAAGGAATACAAATTGTCCCTCTTTGCAGATGACATCCTTTTTTTTATTATTATTTATTCAATTTTATTAAGCGAGACATTCAAAATGGCAATGAAAATAAACAAAATAAAATAAACTTTGAAGTGATAGGTGCACATCAACCCCGCTCGATTAAGACAGCAACAAATATTATATGTCATAAATTAATAATTGCAAGTAAATACAATGCAGTGCACCCACATAAAGGAATCACAACAGAATTATAGCTAATTCCCGGGGTGCATACATTTAAATCAAAACTGTATCCCAACACCACCCCATGCTTGCCCTAAACTATATCGATAGTGATTCATGCTCATCATTAAACAATAATTACCTGGTTGCTGAGTCTAATGACCCCACTACCTTAAATTGGCCACCTTTTGGTTATCTAGTCTCCCCAAAAACACAAAAGGGTCAATTTTCTGCCCACTGACCACCCCTGCCGTCTCCTACCCATCAAAGCTCCACCAAGCTCATCTTTGCTTTGCCTGTTTTGAAGACTGCCAAATAGCTCCCCTCCACTGGCCAGAACATGAGTGTGCCGCCCCAAGGATTGATCCATGAATGACTCTTCATCCAGTGCATGGCCAGCCTTATAACATCCTCCAGCCACTGAGCCTTTGGAACTAAAACATATAACTCTACCTAGAGTGGCCAATGATGGGCAAGGGCAAGAGGAGAAATCTACTATGGTAAGCAATAGGCAGTATAACCATACTATGTGGAGTTCTATTAAGGCAGAAAATGACCTGCAGAGCACCAGGTGTCCACCTGCACCTGCTGGGCATCGACCAAAGGCATGGGGCAGGGCTACCTCTCAGTTCCCCCTATTCAATTATTCCATATTCATTACCCTACAAGTAAATAACCCATTTCACATGCATACAAGTAACAATCAATAGGCCAAAATATATAGCAAAAGCATAACTTAATTTGTGTTATTTTACAGCGATTTTGATACAAGGAGCATTACTTCTATATCACTGCTTGATATCCTTTCTTTATTATACCTTCCCTTCCCCACTTTAATGAGGATAGGAGAAGCCCTCTCCTGACCCCAACACTGGTTGGCCAGGAAGGGAAATTTAGTCTGAAAAAATAAGAAAAAAAAAAAAAAATGGAAAGTAAAAAGAGAAAAACAGAACCAATGAAATAAAAACCAGACTAAAGGGAAAAAATAGAATAGAAAGATGGGTGATTGTGGGAAGCAAAGAATTTCACTCCAGAACCCCCCCCCCATAAAGCCACAAGTCTTGTTTTTATTTTTTTAAAACTAGACCATAAAGTGGTTAGTATATGGAGGTGTACAGGTGAAGTTCATCCAAGGCAACCAAGTGTCCCTGGATTCTTCCTCTGTCGCTGTCATGTTCTCCATTGTCCTAACTTCATCTACACTTGAAAACCAGTGTTTTAAGGTTGGCACGGTGCTAGACTTCCACAAATCAGGGATACACACCCGCATTCAGCAGGTGTGCTGTCAGAGATTTTTTTGTAATGGCAAAGAGGAACTGAATTTAGATGCAGGAGATATCCCAGGGTGTCCACACCAAGGTCGACAGATTTCAATTGTTTGACCATGTTCCCCACCTCCTTCCAGAAGTGGATATGCAAGGGGCACTACCAAAAATATGTAATAATGTCCCGGGCTCTTTATTACAGCACAAGCAAAGCTTGGAGGATTGCAGGTAGAGTTTATTAAGTAGGGTCAGGACCCTATACAACCTGGTTAATAGCTTATATCGCTGTTCTTTAAAGCGACTTGCCATGGAGGATGTATGAGACAGGGAGATAATCTTGTTAATTTGCTGTCTTGAAAGAGAAATTTGTAGGTCCCCCTCCCATCAGCAAATGTATGGAGTAATATGACCCTCCTGAGTTTAAATGATCTGTTTGTACAGAAGTGACAGCAAATGTGAAACATGTTTACCCCCGCACATAGATGCTTGAAAGGTATCAATTGTATAACATGTGGTCCTGCATCCAATATAGACTGTAGAAAATGAGACAACTGGAAAGCTGACCATGGGCTCAAGGGAGGCTGTGTAAGACCAGATAGATGTTGTGAGGACATCATGCCTTGCGGAGTAACAAATTGCATACACCTAGTCCTGCCCAATCCTGCCATCTCCCTTAGCTGTTTATTGTCTACCCCAGGCATGAAGTCTGAATTATAAATCACTGGTTTTAAGGTGAATGGATGAGTCGAAAAGCATTTCATCGCAAATATATAGATGAAGGCTTTCTCCTTTTAAAGGTAGGAACCCACCGCTCAAGCCGACAGCCAGACCCACATAGGTGCACGCCCCGGCTCGCCACTGCATTGCATGTAGACTCAAAAGGAAAGGTAGGGGGCACTCCACAAATACATTTTAGCAGCTTGAAATGTTATTCATCAAATAGCCATGCACAGGAAAGGAGGTACACCTTTACCTCCTTTCCTGTTCTTGGCTATTTGATGAATAAAATTTCAAACTGCTAAAATTTATTTGTGGAGCGTCGCCTACCCTTGCTTTTGTGAAGGCTTTCTCCATAAGTAGAGTTGAGCGAACCCGGACTGTAAAGTTCGGGTCCGTACCGAACTTTGGGGTGTCCGGGACCCGGACCCGGACCCGGACTTTTCAAAAAAAGTCCGGGTTCG
>BLSH010427628.1:66600-86538 GCA_018402905.1 Glandirana rugosa | reverse complement strand
GGGACCAGCGTAAACGACCTGAACCCGTCTTCGTTGGAATATCCATTTTTATATATATGTCACCCATGCCTTTTATAAGTCTGAGGGAATTTACAAAGTGAGAAACAATATAACGCCGGTAAACGATTTTAGTAAATTCAAGTAAAAAAAGGGAGTAATCACATGTGTGTCTTGGGGTATAACTGACTTTTTGTGTCTTAACAACTGTAAAATCGTCCAAATAATTTTTTCTTTTTGACTTTATAGTGTACCAAGATTCATAACTCTGGGAAACGAGTCATAAATCATCTTCGTGGGAAAACTAGATTATGTCGGTACTCAGAAAAACCCTTTCTACGTTGTGCCCCAAATCCAGGTGTGAAAAACGTGTTGCATCTTTCCCAAAAAGACTCATGGCTGTATTAGATCAAAAGGGTGCTTCTACTAAATACTGAGCAAAGGGTCTCAATACTTAGAACCATGTGATATTTCAGTTTTTCTTTTTTAATAAACCTGCTAAAATGTCAACAATTCTGTGTTTTTCAGTCAATATGGGGTTCTGTGTGTACACTAATGAGGGAAAAAAATGAACTTAAATGATTTTAGCAAATGGCCGCAATATAACAAAGAGTGAAACATTTAAGGGAGTCTGAATATTTTCCGTACCCACTGTATATATATTTTTACCTATAAGGTTGCTTCTGCCCAAGTCCAGCAAATGCGACCAGGGATGGCATTTAAACTGGATAAAAATATTGGCTGCTGGGTTAGATACTGCAAGGGGGGGGGGGGCTAATTGGAATTTGTGGGGCTGCCACCTTTGGTGGAAGACTCATTCAATTTCCTTTCAGTCCTCAATGGCATTGTCTTCTTAGTCTTCACACACAAAGCATCACTCAGAAACCTTTACCAGTTTTCTCTCTACCCTGTTGCTGGGGAGGTAGAAAAATGTCCCTAAACTACCCCCATGGCCAGCACCTGATTGCAAGCTTGGCAAAACTCTTGGTTAATCCCACAATAATATATTTCTACCTATTTTTTTTCATAACTATCTTTTTACTGAGGATATTTTTACAAAGTAATAAAGAAAGATTACCCAGTTATGCCGAATATGAGGGACAACAATCAGTCAGAACATCACATAGATAATGTGTGTTTCATGAATATTCCACTCCAAAGACATGCTGGTAGGTTCTTGTCTAAATTGGCCCTAGTATATGTATGAATGTGAGGTAGGGACTAGAGTTGAGTGAACCCGGACTGTAAAGTTCTGGTCTGTACCGAACTTTGGGGTGTCCGGGACACGGACCCAAACCCGGACTTTTCAAAAAAAGTCTGGGTTCCGGTCCGGGGTTCTGGTAATTTTAATGAAAGTTCTGAAAATTGCTGTAAAAAAGTCCAGGAAGGTCCTAGAGGTCTGCAAAAGGAAGGAAAATGGGGGTAAGGGTGGGACAAGTGCCCTACAAAGAAATGGGGACGGGGAAATAACTTAAATAAAAACATAAAAAAAGCAAAAATGGAGGTGAATGTGTATTATCTTCAAACTGGGTCTGAAAAGTATTAATTAACGGTAGAAGCCATATAACTGTTCTAAAATCAAACTGTGTCAAAAAAGTATAAATAAGCCGGGAGAACCCATATCACTGCTCTGCAAACATCTGGAAAATGTGTGTGTCACTTTAAATAAAATAGGGACTAACTGAATTACTGAACATCTGTTCTGCAAACATCTAGAATGTGTGTGTGAAACTACAGCATAGAGAAGAACAGGTATATGGTTTCGCTCTGCTATAGTTTCAAACACAGTTTGCAGATGTTTGCAGCACAGTGATAAGATCACTGTGCTGCAAACATCTGGAATGTGTGTGTGAAACTATAGCAGAGCGAAACCATATACCTGTTCTTCTCTATGCTGTAGTTTCACACACACATTCCATATGTTTGCAGAACAGATGTTCAGTTAGTCCCAGTTATATTTAAAGTGACACAGAGACTTTACAGATGTTTGCAGAACAGATGTTCAGTTAGTCCCGGTTATATTTAAAGTGACACACAGACTTTACAGATGTTTGCAGAACAGATGTTCAGTTAGTCCTGGTTATATTTAAAGTGACACACAGACTTTACAGATGTTTGCAGAACATTGATATGGGTTCTCCCGGCTTATTTACACTTTTTTGACACAGTTTGAAGATGATTTTAGAACAGTTATATGGCTTCTACCATTAATTAATACTTTTCAGACCCAGTTTGAAGATGATCCACATTCACCTCCATTTTTGCTTTTTTTATGTTTTTATTTTTTAAAAAATATTTAAAGTTTTTCCCTGTCCCCATTTCTTTGTAGGTCACTTGTCCCACCCTTACCCCCATTTCCTTCCTTTTGCAGACCTCTAGGACTTTCCAGGACTATTTTACAGCCATTTTTGTGCCTAAAAGTTTGGGTCCCCATTGATTTCAATGGGGTTCGGGGTCCGGGACAAAGTTCGGGTTCTGTCCGGACCCGAACCCGGACTTTGTCCCGAAGTTCGGCCGAACCAGCAGAACCCGGACTTCTAGAAGTTCGCTCAACTCTACTAATAAGTTACAAAGCCATCCACAACTCTGCCCCTAGCTATATCACTGGCCTAATCTCAAAATACCAACCTAATCGTACTCCCAAGACCTCTTGCTTTCCAGCTCCCTCAGCACCTCCTCCCATATTCATCTCCAGGACTTCTCCCAAGCCTCTCCCATCCTCTGGGATTCCCAACCCCAATATCTCAGACTGTCTCCAAATGTATCCACTATTAGGAGATCCCTGAAAACGTTTCTCTTCAGAGAAGCCTATCCTGCCTCCACCTAACAACTGCACTTTGATTTCCTTCATCAGGTCATACCCCACAGTTATTACCCTTTTGTATCACTTGACCCTCCCTCCTAGATTGCAAACTCTAACAAACTGGTCCCTCTGATTCCTCCTGTATTGAATTGTATTGTATTGTAACTGTACTGTCTGCCCTTAACATAACCTTAATATTTCCCCCTTCCCCATCCCCGCCCGCATCATGCTCCCCCCCAGCCCCCCCAACTATAAGGGATGGGGTAAGGGGCAACAGGGGAGGGGTCAGATGATGAGGTGGGGGGGAGAAGAAAAAAAAAAAAGGTCCATTTATTAAACACATGGAATTCTGACCTGACTGACAATTATCAATCAGCATAGACATATAAGAGTAAGGAAGATAGAAAAAAGAAAAAAACCTCCATTTCTTAAATGCGTGACATTCTGACCTTACTGAGAAATATCAAACAGCATGGACATATATACAGTAAGTAAGGAAAATAGAAAAAAAAAGAACCGGTAGCCTAGCAGACTCAGATAAGATCTAACCAGTTTGGAACTGATATTGGTCCACTTCCCAGAAAACCAAATAAATCGTGGAGCTGTTCACAAGTATGGAGTAAAAATGTTTGATTGTCTTTCTTGACTTTCAGGTGGAATGGATGCCCCCAGGTGTAGGTCGCCCCTGAGGATTTAATACGTTCTAAAGGGGGTGCATTATCCATGTTCTTCATATTCCACCTGACCCATCTGCCATGCTCGACGCATTATCTTTTATCAAATACTTTTATGTTGAAGTAATGTATATGACAAAGAACATCATGGGGGCCAGACTCCTGACGGCTCCTATACTGGGTGACTCTATGTACTCTGTCTATTACAAGCTCAGTTGAAGTGGGTTTACCCAGAATAATTATTGCAGATAGACTGAATCACAGGTCTCAGGTCTGATCCTTCAATATTTTAGGGGATACCCCTGAAGTGAATGTTGTTTCTGTGGCTATGGTTTTCCAAATCGTCAACCCGGAGAGAAAGTGTGATAAATTGTTGTTGTATTGTGGATTTAGAGGACTCTAATTCATCCAGGTGCATATTCACAATACCCACTGTAGATTCCACTTTGGAAACCCTAATCTCTATGATTTCCACCTGTTCACGCACTTCTGATATCTCCTTCCTCAGAGCCCCATCCAATTGTTGTGCTAAGGCTTCTGGGGCTCCTCTACTGGGTAGTAATAATAAATTCTGTTTTGTGGGAAGGGAGCGCGGAATAGATCTCAGCTCAAGATCTTCCGTCTAGGGCTGGTACAATCCTGATGGACCTGGATCTGAGGAAGCCAGGGTTCCTCTATCTGGTATCTCTGTTCTGTTTACCTCCTTTTTGATGCTTCTGCAGTATCCTTAGTGGATTCAGAACTATAGGGTGGATGATTAGGAGTTGTATGCTGTGATGTCCCTAGGGCCGATATCGGGGCACTAACTATATTGTCTAGAGCTACAGGCTCCCCTTCTATGGAAGAATTATTTGCTATACTACCTCTACCTCCAACTTGATTGTGAGCTGCGCTTAGATCATTAGCTCTATTTCCAACGAGGCCGGCTGATTTGGAATCCCCCCCTGGGCTCCCCAGTGGGGGCAGAGTAGCTAGTAGAGGGGACAGATAGAGTTTCCTCAGAACCCTCTGTATCATTGGAGTTGCAGGTGGTAGGACTGGTAATAATTCCTATATCGGTGATACGCGTGGACTCGGAGTTTACCTCCCCCTCGGGGCACTGTAAGCTGTAAGACCCCTCTCTGGCTTCCAATAGTAGCCCCCATAGTATCGGGTGGGTCATCATTGTCTTGTTTATTATCCATCTCTGCAATGAGGCCAGCTGATTGGGCGTTGCAGGTGTTCCGGGTGACTGCAGAGGGAATGGTTTTTGCTGTAGTAGTGGCAGTAGGGGCAGAGGACATATAGCGGCGGAGGCTGTTTATTTTGGATAGTTTGGATTGCTTGGACGTTGCTCCTGTAATTTTTTGTTTGCATGCTTTCCGCCCCTAGTCATGACCAGGCAGTTCACAAGACTATGGTGAAAAGTGGAGCACAGAGAGTAAAAAAAAAGAGGGAGCAGAGTTATGGGGTAAGGTACCTGTGGTAGGTAGTGTCCGAAGTGGAACTTGTGCGCTGAGGATTCAGGTGAAAACGTAGTCGATCAGATCATGTCGGCATCAGATCAGGCAAAGCAGTACAAAATCAATATCCAGAGATTGGTCAAGTAGGCAGAGGTCATACATGAGCTGGCGATGAAGTAACAAATCAGCAGGCTGGAGAGTAGTCAAGTATTCAGACAGACGTTTAATACACAGTAATCAGCAATACAGAGCTATCAAACATCCAGGGAGCAAGTCCAACAAACTGGCATTGAGTAACAAGAAGTGCTGCTTTTTATGGGTTGCTTGATTGTACATTGTCTGCAGCTGGCAGCAGGTGGGCTAGTGAGTCCAAGGCAGTGCATCTGGCTGGGAGAACAGTGTGAGAACTCTAGAGCTCCCCTGTGGCACAACAGGTAAGGCTGCAGCTGTGGGACCTGGAAGATCCCAGTTCAATGACACCCAGGTACCTGACATGTGGTAAGTGCCAGAAGGGGGACTGTTGAGATTCAGGGGCAGTGGAGAAAAGTCACAGAGTGCTACAAATCATTGTGATGCCCCTAGGGTATCCTATGGCGGACCCCTGTCTCGCGCACTCACTGCCCCAAAACACACCTCTATTTTATCCCTGGGCCCTGGCTTCTATCCGATCCCTCCTGGCCTTAGTCGGTACAATGTCCCTCCAGGCCTCCATTTTAGTGTTTTAATTGTTATTATTATTGTCATTATTGATGTTATTATTGATTTTCTGGTGCCAGTTACTGATTATCAATGCATTATCAATGCATTATCGATGCATTCAGATGAAGAAAGAAAGATCACCAGTAGAGGCTGTAGCAAAACAGTTGAAACGATAACAATATAAACAGTAGTAACAAGATCAAAGAAGACCAATTGGCTGACTCTGTCAGAATATAGGAGACTCTATCGGCATGGGGGGATAGTGTCTGACAATCCTGGCACACGGGCTGCCCGGCGGCTGCCCGACCCACAGCTCAGTGTAGTCCCAAGCAGTCCAGTCTCCTTAAGGCTCTCCCATCTGCAGCTCAAGATTCCAAACCCTCGGAGGAAACACTCAGCACGCTAGCAGCAGCAGCTGTCTTGCATGGTGACTATACCCACCCAGATGAAATCCTATTAATATTGACAAAACCTCATACCTCCCTTCCCAATCTCCACTCTATTGAACACATTTGGCATGGTCTCGGGCTATAAAGTCAATACAGCCAAGACAGAAGCTCTACCCATACACATCCCCCCTTCATTCCTTACCCCACTACAGAACAATTTTTCCTACCACTGGTGTTCTTCTCTTAAATATTTAGGTATTCACCTAACTGCATCTTATTCCACCCTCTGTCATGCTAACTACCCTCCCCTTATTGCAGTAAAGGGTCGCCTTCTGAGTCAAAGGGAAGACTACCCTCTGTCTCTTCTAGGTAGGATAAACGTACTTAAGATGTCTATACTCCCAAAACTTTTTTACTTTTTTGAAACTTTGCCTGTAGGGGTTCCTATGGCACAACTCAAACATATTCAACGATTCTTTGTTAAATTAATTTGGTGTAGCAAATCTCATCAGATCACTAACACTGTGGTGTTTGCTCTTTGTCCTTATGGAAGGCTAGGTGCCCCAAATGTTATCAAATACTACTTGGCTACCCATCTCAGAGTAGCCATCTCTTGGACAGCACATTTTGCAACCAGCAGCTGGTCAAAGCTAGAAATGAGTATAACCAGTCCTGTACATCCTTGTTCTATAGATAGCTTATCTTACAACCGCATGTACCCTTGGTCGCGAGCAAGTATTTTTCAGCTCCGTAACCTGATTCCCCCTGTAACTCGTAAATTGCTTTCGTTCCAGGAACTTCATAACAAATTTGAAATGCCAAAAAATCTCTTTTTCTCTTATCTTCAAATCAAGCACTACTTCTGCTCTAAATAATTTTGCCTAACCTTGGAAAAACCTACTGCATTGAAATTATTATGTACCCAGGGACCATATCAATCTGGCCACATTTCATCTATATACAAAATTCTCCACGAATATATCCTGCTTACAGCAGTTTCCCATGCTTATATGCAGAAATGGGCCCAAATAGTTCAGACACCTATTTCCCTTCCACAATGGCAAAAAAATTGGGACTCAATATCTAAAGCCTCTAGATGCGTGGAGCAGAGAGAGACATAAAATCCTCAAGTTCTGCTACAGAACCCCAGACGTTCTTCATAAATATGATCCCTCCACCCCCCAGACATGTTGTAGATGCCTTAAAGATGTGGATCAACACTACCATATTTTTTGGCATTGCCCGGTGATCCGACCTTTCTGGATCTCAGTCCAATTTCTTCTACAAGATCTATTTGAGATGAGTTTTCCTCTTGATTCCTCTCATTACCTGTCAGGTCTCCCAATCCCTGGGATTTCCAAGCCTACCAAGAAATTGATATCCTTTATCTTGCTAGCTGCCAAGAGAGCAATACCCACCTGCTGGTTATCTTCTAACCCTCTTACACAGTCTCAACTGGTACAGACCATAGTTCACATACAGGAATAGGTATGATGCCTGGGGGAAAAGTATGTGAAGTCTTTTTGCATGCTGGCATCTCCTGACATCATATAACTCCTCGTCGTGCAGAAGTTGGCGTAGTGATGGTTTATCTTTTGTAGCAGTAGTTGATGTATCCATGTGTGGGTCTGTTGTAAGATTAAAGTCTCCACAGACCATTAAGCTTCCGTATTTGATAGGGGTTATTCGCTTAAGTAGTCTATGCACAAATCTTAAATTAATGTGTATTAGGAGCATATAAGGCAACTAGAGTAAATGGAGAGAGTTTAAGTCACAAGAGATGATTATTACTATTATTATTATACAGTATTTATATAGCGCAATATTAGGGCAAACAGTACAATTACAATACAATTCAATACAGGAGGAATCAGAGGGCCCTGCTCGTTAGAGCTTACAATCTAGGAGGGAGGATTAAATGATACGAAAGGGCAATAACTGTGGGGGATGAGCTGATCAAGAAAATAAGAAGTGTAGTTGTTAGGTGGTGACAGGATAGGCTTCCCTGAAGAGAAAAGTTGTCAGGGATCACCTAAAGGTAGATAGATTTGGGGATAGTCTGACAGATTTGGGTAGGGAGTTCCAAAGGATGGGATAGGCTCGTGAGAAGTCTTGGAGGCGAGTATGAGAGGAGGTGATGAGGGAGCTAGAGAGCAGTAGTTCTTGGGAGGAGCGAAGAGGACAATTAGGTTGGTATTTTGAGACTAGGCTGGTGATGTAGCTGGGAGCAGAGTTGTGGATGGCTTTGTAGCTCATTGTTAGTATTTTGAAATTAATTAGTTGGGCGAGTGGCAGCCAATGGAGGGATTGGCGGAGAGAGGTGGCAGACGCTGAACGGTTTGTAAGGTGGATGAGTCTGGCAGCGGTATTCATGATGAACTGAAGGGGGGATAGTCTATTTAAAGGTAGGCCAGTGAAGAGGGAGTTGCAGTAGTCAAGGTGAGAGATCACCAGGGAGTGAATCAGGAGCTTTGTGGTTTCATTGGTTAGGAAAGGACATATTTTAGAGATGTTGCGGAGGTTGAGGCGGCAAGCCTTAGAAAGTGATTGGATGTGGGGCCAAAAGGAGAGTTCAGAATCCAGGATAACACCAAGCACCCTGACATGTAGGGATGGGTGGATGGTTGTGCCATTGCTCTTGACAGAGAAGTCAGGGGAAATGGTATGTGGGGGAGGAAATATTACGAATTTGGTTTGGTTGGTGGTGTGACATCCAGGCAGATATGTCTGTTAATAAGTTAGTGATGTGTGAGGAGACTGATGGAGTGAGTTGGGGGGTAGATTTGGGTATCGTCAGCATAGAAGTGATATTGAAAGCCATGGGAGGCTATCAGCCAGCCCAGGGAAGAGGTGTATATTGAAAATAAAAGAGGTCCAAGAACAGAACCTTGGGGGACCCCGACAGAGAAAGGAAGAGGAGAGGAGGAGGTAGAATTGTACATGACTTTGAAGGTGCGATGGGATAGATAGGACGAGAGCCACTGAAGAGCACAGTCACAGAGACCGAGGGAGTAAAGTTTTTTGAGGAGAAGGGGGTGGTCGACAGTATCAAAGGCAGCCGAAAGGTCCAGGAGCAGGAGTACAGAGTAGTGTCCATTGGTTTTCACGATTAGTAGGTCATTTGTGAGTTTAAGAAGGGCAGTTTCTGTGGAGTGTTGAGGGCGGAATCCAGATTGAAAGGGGTCAAGAAGGTTATTCTTAACAAGGTGGTCATTCAGTTGGTTGTAGACTAGGCGTTCGAGGAGTTTGGAGGAAAAGGGGAGCAAGGAGATAGGGCATAGACTGTTAAGATTGGTAGGGTCCAGGGATGGCTTTTTGAGTATGGGGGTGATCAATGCATGTTTTAGAGCATTGGGGAAGATGCCAGAAGAGAAGGATGTGAGTTAGAGAGTGCAGGATAGAGTCAGAGGGTGACCGTAGTATTTGAGAGGGAATAGGGTCCAGTAGACAGGTAGTTAGGTGGGCGTTAGAAAGGAGTTTAGCAACCTCATTTATAGTAGAGGTTTGAATAAGGATAGTATTGATTGTGATTGTTGACATGGGGTGTTAACTGGAGAAGATGCCTGTAGAGTGGAGATTTCATCATGAAGTGTGTCAATCTTGCTTTTGAAGTGGTTAACAATCTCCTGGGCAGTGAGTGTGTTAGTGGGAGGAAGATGATGATGTATCTCCCTTCAGTATCTAGGACTGTGTCTTTTAATTGAAACAACACAGTATTTTTTTTATAGCTAAAAGCACTCCTCTTTCCTTTTCCTCAGATGCAAAAGAGAGGAAGACGTGTGGAAAAAGTTTGTGAGAGCATTTAGCAGTGTTCAACACATTTAAGTGGGTTTCCTGAATGCAAAGTACGTCTGCCTGTTTTTTCAGGGCTTCCCTCCACATCCTGTACCTCTTGGCTGGATGGTTTAGCCCCTTAACGTTCAGAGATAGGCATTTAATATCCATTGAGAGGTGTCATATGGTGCGTGTGTACAGGTGAAGATTTTACTTACTGCGACAATGTTCATGTAGAAGAACTTTGTGCTAAGGTCCCGATAGGGAGGTCTGCCGTGTGTTGTAGGAGAGAGGTGTTCTCTGGCTTGGAGGCGAGTAGAGTCAGGTTGTTTGTAGGTTGCAGGGGTTCCAGTAATGTGTGGTTGTATGTTACCACTAGGAGACATCAGTGTACCATAAGAACATAGGAAAGAACAAAACAAAACAGTTTGGAGTAAGAAAAAAACTTGCTAAACTTGTAAAAACAGAATCCACAGGGGGATCCGTGAACATAATGTCATGTTTGTAATAGCTAGGAGGGATTAGATATATATCCATAATGACCATAGCCAGGGGGATATGGTGTAGTAGAAGGCAGATATTATTTAAGTAGGACCATTGGTTTTCTTGTTTTTAGAAGAATGCTTATTTGACACTATCTGCCATTCCTCTTGTATGAGTGGGGCCCTGTTAATTTGTACTGGATACGGGAGTAGATCAAGTATGATTCCCTACTGGTGGAGGACACGTAGTCCTTCTTCTAGGGAGGACACGGTGGAAGTAAGGCCCTTATGGGTGATTGACAGTGTAGCTGGATACTTCCATTTATGAGGAATATGATGGTTACGGAGGGCCTTTGTGAGGGTGGCCAAGTTCCGTCTGTGTTGGAGAGTGTGCCTGGAAAGATCTAGGAGTAGTTGCAGGGAGGCATATGGAGCAGGATGTTGGTCAGGATTGCAGAAAGTATTGAGGAGAATTTCCTTTGCTTTAAAGAAGTACACCCTGACTAGCACTTCTCTGGGAATTTCCTCTGCCAGGAATGACAGTTTCTGCACTCTATGAGTTCTATGGCTGAGGGTGTGGGTGCAAGGGCTGAGATGTCCTGGACATATTGTTGTAACTGTGCAATTGTAACCATCTCTGGTATGCCCCTGACTTTAAAACTGTTAATCCTGGGTCTATCTTCTAAATTGGCCAATTTGTCTTTTATCCACATTATTTCATCCCCATGTGCATTATGAGCATCTACCATTGTGTTGAAGGAAGTGGAATATCCCCCCATTGCTTTTTCAATATGGTCGACCCTTTCTCCCCGGGCTTGTACTCCTTCCTGGCATTTCTTAACTGTGTGTATCATGTCATTGTGGAGGGAGGATCTTAGTGACATTAGCATGTCTTTTAGCAAAATGTCAGAGACCGTTTGTCCAGATGTGGGAAACCCTGCTATCGGATCATGTGCAATAGGAGTATTAGGCCATACTAAGGCCTGTACCTCACTCACCTCCATATCTGGAGCTCCTGGGTTCTCCCCTGGCTTTTGCAGGGCTTCTTGTGGTGGGGGTTTGATGCTGCAGAAGAAGACCCGCTTTCTAGGAAGCTTTGTGGGTCTTTTGGTGCAGTTCTAGGCAAGCTGGGGGATGAAGCTGTGGCCTATTCTTTCCTCCATGCGGCGCGGGCTCCGACACCATTTTTCTGTGGACCGCGCTGCGCTGAGGGGAATAAGCTAGTCAGCTTGCTGGGCTGAACTAGAGGTCCCTTCCTCCATCTTGCCATTCTCGGACACTTGCTGGGTAATCTCTGCTGTGTAGCTGATGGGCTCCTGTGGCTGCTGTACTCCCCGGTGGTCTGACGGAACTCCGGGACTAAGCGTCCATCTTGGAGCTTGGATGCTAACCAGTGCAGTTTTGATCTACATGTGAATCCTCAAGGATGAAACTTCATTGGAGTACCAAAATATGATTTTCAGCAATTGGAGACATCATCTCTCTTTATAAAATGTATATATACAGTATGTCACAAAAGTGAGTACATGCCTCACAGGTGTGTACTCACTTTTGTTGCCAGCAGTTTAGAAATTAATGGCTGTGTGTTGAGTTATTTTGAGGGGACAACAAATTTACACCATTATACAAGCTGTACACTTACTACATTGTAGCAAAGTGTCATTTCTTCAGTGTTGTCACAAGTGAGGGGTGTACTCACTTTTGTGAGATACTGCATATACAAATTTCATAAAGAGAGATGATAATGTTAATGATGCTGATAGAAGAGTATTCAAGTAATGTTATGTTGTTAATTGAGAAATGCAGTTCTGCATTTTAGCATATATACTAAAGTATATGAAGATTTCAGAAAGTAAAAAATAAAAAAATATTATTATTTTAGCTATATCTATAATTGGGCCTTTATTTCTATTGGATTAAAAAATATTTTGTTTGTGATGTTCCTAGCTTTAGTAGTAAAAGAAGTATAAGTTCTATGTATCCCTGCCTACATCAGCTTAAAAGGAAACCCATTATTTTAAGAACAATGTTAATCAACAGAACATAGTGTAGAAAATGAGAACCCAAAAACTTGAATTTACCAAGGCAGTCAAGAAATCACTGGCATTGTTAAAGACAGATACACCCAATAATCACAATTGTATGCTACTATGCAAGATATCTGGATTACCTCTACTGTACTCATAATGTTGTAATATTTGAAAGACAAGTAAATAGTTTACAAAGCATCAATGTACTTTAGCATCATGCTTGTGCCTTTGTTAAAATATAATTCCAAACTATGTTTCTAACATTAACAATTAGAACAATCAATATATCTAATTGCAGAATTGCTTTTAAGAATTTGAAGTGTGATTAAAGCAAGTTCAGCAATGCCATTCCAAGGTTTCAGTCCACCTCAGTAGCAACTCACTGCAATAAATGCTTGTAGAGCCAGTGAATGAAATTATTGCATTGGCACAGTGGGTTGAACCATATTATGCTATGTATTTAAATATCTATGTAGATTCAAAAAGAAAGGCATCAAAATATATTTGTATAAAAATAAAGGTATAAAGGCACTGAGATGGCAATACCTGACATGAGAGTCAAACAGTAATATTTTATAAGAGCTTTACACCAGAAAAATTGTTGCTTTATTTAAGAAGAGAAGTGCAATAGTATCACACAGAGTGGTCCCTTACCTCCTCTTCTTGAGTTCCCCACCTGCACACTCTGCTCCTACTTTCCTAAGAGTGCCCCCACAGCAAACCATTAGTTAAGGGGGCACCAGTGCAGGTGCTTCTTCAGTCCAGGCTGTGTGTGTCCATAGATACACATAGTGCAGCTCAGCCATGCCCTCCGCTCTCCCCTCACAAGATTTGACTGACAGCAGCAGGAGACAATGGCTCACGCTTCTCTCAGAGACTCCTGTGAGAAAAAGAAGAACGAGCAGTGGTGATGCAGATGAATCTGAATCACTTTAAGAGTCATATACAGTATCTCACAAAAGTGAGTACACCCCTCACATTTTGTAAATATTTTATTCAATCTTTTCATGTGACAACACTGAAGAAATTACACTTTACTACAATGTAAAGTAGTGAGTGTACAGTTGGTATAACAGTGTTTGTTGTCCCCTCAAAATAACTCAGCACACAGCTATTAATGTCTAAACCACTGGCAACAAAAGTGAGTACACAACTAAGTGAAAATGTCCAAATTGGGCCCAATTATCAATTTCTCTCCCCGGTGTCATGTGACCCGTTAGTGTTACAAGTTCTTAGGTGTGAATGGGGACCAGGTGTGTTAAATTTGGTGTTATCGCTCTCATGCTCTCATACTGGTCAATGGAAGTTCAACATGGCCCCTCATGGCAAAGAACTCTCTGAGGATCTGAAAAAAAGAATTGTTGCTCTAAAAAAAGATGGCCTGGGCTATAAGAAGATTGGCAAGACCCTGAAACTGAGCTGCAGCATGGTGGCCAAGACCATACAGAGGTTTAATAGAACAGGTTCCATGCAGAACAGGCCTCGCCATGGTTGACCAAAGAAGTTGAGTGCACGTGCTCAGTGTCATATCCAGAGGCTGTCTTTGGGAAATAGACGTATGAGTGCTGCCAGCATTGCTACAGAGGTTGAAGGGGTGGGGGGTCAGCCTGTCAGTGCTCAGACCATACACCACACACTGAATCAAATTGGTCTGCATGGCTGTCATCCCAGAAGGAAGCCTCTTCTAAAGATGATGCACAAGAAAGTCCACAAACAGTTTGCTGAAGATAAGCAGACTAAGGACATGGATTACTGGAACCATGCCCTGTGGTTTGATGAGACCAAGATAAACTTATATGGTTCAGATGGTGCCAAGCATGTGTGGCGGCAACCAGGTGAGGGGTACAAAGACAAGTGTGTCTTGCCTACAGTCCAGCATGATGGTGGGAGTGTCATGGTCTGGGGTTACATGAGTGCTGCCGGCACTGGGGAGTTACAGTTCATTGAGGGAACCATGAATATCATGTAAGGTGGAGAAGCACAAGGTCTCTAATATGCACCAGCTCCGTGATGTCGTCATGGAGGAGTGGAGGAGGACCCCAGTAGCAACCTGTGAAGCTCTGGTGAATTACATGCACAATAGGGTTAAGGCAGTGCTGGAAAATAATTGGCCACAAAAAATATTGACACTTTGGGCCCAATTTGGACATTTTCACTTAGGGGTGTACTCACTTTTGTTGCCAGTGGTTTAGACATCAATGGTTGTGTGCTGAGTTATTTTGAGGTGACAGCAAATGTACACTGTTATACAAGTTGTACACTCACTACTTTACATTGTAGCAAAGTGTAATTTCTTCAGTGTTGTCACATGAAAAGATATAATAAAATATTTACAAAAATGTGAGGGGGTGTACTCACTTTTGTGAGATACTATAAGTATTAATGGAGGGAGGAGGCATCCAGAACAAGCTGTGGGATGTTTTTTTTTTTACAGTAAATACATTTTCTGACTTTAGAACCACTTTAAATGCTTGCCTACCCAGGCAATTTTTTTACTTTTCACACACATTTTAAAATCTGTATTTTTGCTAGAAAATTACTTAGAACCCACAAACATTATTTCCTGAAAGCACAGGCCATGAGAATAAAATAGTGGCTGTTGAATTTTTTTTATGTTGCACAATATTAGTGCAGCCTTTTATGAAATAGACATTTTCAGTAAAAGCACACTTAAATAAATTTCAGTGTACCAACACAATATATCACCCATACAAAATGTGGCACCGTTGTGAAATGGAGACAAACTAGAGTAGCTAAAATTGTCCATATGCGACACTTTAAAGCCTTCACAGTTTATCAGTTTAGAGTTAAACATGAGCTTTAACAACAACATTATTGCTCTCACTCTGATGTGGGTGATACCTCACATATGCGGTACTGTTTACATATAAGTGGCAGACCTACATCTGTGTTTGTATTTGCGCAAGAGTTTACACATTTTTTTTTAGGCTTCATGCACACAGGACATTAAAAAAGTCCTAAAAACATCAGTAGCTTATCAGTGATTTTTTCAGCTTTTACCAGCGTTATATTACCGGTGTTTTTTCATTTTTTAAAAGGCCAGCATTTTTTCTTTCTCAACTGATCTAAAACATCCAAAACATTGGGGATCAATGTTTAGCCACATTTTTGAGTGTTTTTGGGGGGGCGTTTTTGGGCGTATTTGAGCGTTTGAACATTTTTACAGCTGAAAAACATCTCTCAGAACCCTCTGGTCTTGGGTTTTTTTTACAGCTCAAAAACATCACTGCTAAAAACAGTTGATAACAGCCTATGTGTGCATGAACACATAGGATAACATGATGGAGGGTTTATTGCCTGTAGAAAGAAACGTCTGCAGCTAAAACAGCTGCTGTAAAACAGTCAAAAAATGTCCTGTGTGCATGAGGCCTATATTTAAGGCTTCATGCACACGTGACTTTAAAAAAACAGTCAAAAAATGTCAGTAGCTTATCAGGGATGTTTTCAGCTTTTACCAGCGTTATATTACCGCCCTTTTTTCAAGTTTTTACCATTTTTAAAGGGCCAGCGTTTTTTTTTTTGTTTTTCCAATTGGCCTAAAACATCCAAAAACGTTGGGGATTGGCGTTTCTGAGCTTTTTTGAGCGTTTTTGGATGTTTTTAAGCGTTTGAACATTTTTACAGCTGAAAACAGTCCAAAAAAACCCCTCAGCTCTTGGGGTTTTTTTTACAGCTCAAAAACGTCACTGCTAAAAACAGTTGATAACAGCCTATGTGTGCATGGACACATAGTTGGTCATTTACTATAGCGCTACCGCAAAATAGCGGTAAAATTACCGCGATTCGCGGTAATTACCGCGATTCGCTGTAAATAGCTCTAAAACGGTATTCACAATAGCGCTGGTGGTAAATAATGGCCAAAATGGAATTCACTATTGCTCCCAGGTCACAGATAATGGCCAACTCCTTACTCCAGCCCAGACCTGGAGTTGTGCAAATAGAAATAATGTTTGGAGCATGATCGGATCCCCTAAATTGTACTAAAATATGCGGTATATTGTTTAAAGATAATCTGCTTTTAAACTGTGTGAAAAAGTGATTTTTACACTGAAATATCTTAAAAAGTCTGAGAAGAGATTAATACCCTGTCTCTTTACTCCTAGGCACAGAGCACAACTGAGCATGCTCAGACACAAAACAACTCTCAAAATAACTCTCATGGAGTAATTCCTTGAGTAGTTAGTAAATACCAAAGTGTGAGTTATTTTACACACATTTTTTGGGAGTGAAGAGGAGAGTTATTTTGCCAAGTGCAAGTTTCTGCGATTCATTCTAATGGTACAATTGTTACTTTATCAAATAAATCCATTTCATGTTGAAAAGAAATGTATCTTTCACTCAAAGAAATTCTCCTGGCAACAATATTGCACATTTGAGAATCTATTTTGTTTTTAAGAATGCTCCAATGTGAAATATCTTCATGTTCTGTAAATATTTTTTTTACTTGGTCAATTTCACTTTGCTGTTGTCCATGTCACAAAAATATTTCCCTAAACTCACATAGATGTCTTTACAAACCACAAACAATACCATTGCTTATGGAAATTTTAATTTTTTTTTTTATTATTTTTTAGAAAAACTTCAAATAGCACTGAAGAAATCCATAAGAATACATCCGAACTTGTCATGTTGTTCAAACACAAACAACACCATTGCTTATGCAAATGTCAAATTAGTGTCCACAGAAATGCAGGATATCTGTGTAGATAAGTGGGCTATGCAACCTTGCAGTGGCTCTGAAGGTAGCTCGGCTGATTAGCATTGTTTGTTTCTTGGGTTTGAATCCCATGCAAGCCACGTCTTGTTGTATTTTTGTCTTATTCTTCATGTTTTGTAAATATTTTTTTTCTTGGTCAATTTCACTTTGCTGCTGTCCATGTCACAAAAAATATTTCCCTAAACTCACGCAGGTGTCTTTACAAACTACAAACAATACCATTGCTTATGGAAATTTTATTTTTTTATTTCTTTATTTTTTTTAGAAAAACTTCAAATAGCACTGAAGAAATACATAAGAATACATCTGAACTTCTCATGTTGTTCAAGCACAAACAATACCATTGCTTATGCAAATGTCAAATTAGTGTAATTTATTAATTTAATTCAATGATGAAAAGTTGAAATAGATAGCCTGAAGTAGAAATCCTAACGCCTGTCATTTCATCACCTATATGTCCACAGAAATGCAGGATGTGTGTAGATAAGGAGGATATGCAGCTTTGCAGTGGCTCCGAAGGTAGCTTGACTGATTAGCATTGTTTGCTTCTTAGGTTTGAATGACACGTCCTGTTGTATTTTCGACTTATGATATTCACACAACAAACATTACCATTGCTTATGCATATGTCAAATCAGTGTCATTTTCTTGCCAAATTCTAATCGAAGAACAAAAGCAGAAATCCTAACACCTATCATTCCATCACCTATATGTCCACAGAAATGCAGGATATCTGTGTAGATAAGCAGGCTATGCAGCTTTGCAGTGGCTTCGAAGGTAGCTCAGCTGTTTGGCATTGTTTGTTTCTTGGGTTTGAATCCCACTCAAGCCATGTCCTGTTTTTCACCCTTGCAGCACTGAGTTTCTGGGTTACAATTGTGAACATGCTAGTTAATGTTGAGAAATACTCTTATTTCCCTATGTTGTTAAAAATAACTTGGGAATACTGGCCTAACTTCTCTTTCGGTCAAAATGTTGTATTTTTGGGTAGGAGGGTTACACCACCATTGCAAATCTTCCCAGATACACTATCTAGGCCAAAATAGTGGGACGGCTGCCTTTACACACACATGAACATTAATGGCAGCCCAGTCTTAGTCCATTATGTGAAAATAGGATTTGGCACCCCCTTTGCAGCTACAACAGCCACAACTCTTCTGGGAAGGCTGTCCACAAGGTTTAGGAGTGTGTCTATGGGAATGTTTGACCGTTCTTCCAGAAGAGCATTTGTGAGGTCAGGAACTGATGCTGGATGAGAAGGCCTAGCTTGCAGTCTATGCTCTAATTCAGCAAAAATTTATTTTATTGTGTTTATGAACCTTGCTTTGTGCACTGGTGTGCAGTCATGTTGGAATAGGAAGAGGCCATCCCCAAACTGGTCCTACAAACTTCAGATCAGGAAATTGTCCAAATGTGTTGGTATGCTGATCAGTTCCCTTCACTGGAACTAAGAGGCCAAAAACAACTGCTGAAATAATAAATCACATCAGAATACCCCCTCCACCTATTTATTTGGACCAGTGCATAAAGACATGGGTGGAGGAGTTTGGGGTGGTGGAACTTGACTGGCCTGGACTCCTAACTCCAATACAATAGGACACCTTGGGGATCAATTAGAGTGGAAACTGCAAGCCAGGCCTTCTCGTCCTAAAACAGTGCCTGACCTTACAAAGGCATATGGGTGTTAGAATATGTTCTTAATATTAAGTTGTGAAGCTTTGTTATAATGACTAAGTTTTCTCAGTTTTGCTGTTCAAAATGTGATGTGTGTTGGTGTCCACTGTAAGGTTTCTAACTATTTTAGATTGTAAGCTCCTATGAGCAGGGCTGTTCCAACCTAAGGGTTTTCATTTGTGTCATTCACCATTTTTAGTTTTAATATTTAAACGGTAGGAATGTGTGTATATAATTGTGTATTTATGCTTGCAAAATGTCAATTATTAACCTCCTTGTTTGTTGTTTCTATTACTTTTTATGTTGGAAGTGAAATCTTTCTTTAGAATTATGTAAATTCTAAGCTGTAATTGTATACCTCAAAAGCTAATCTTTAGCACACCAGCAAGTCAATTATCCAGGTGTTTAGGTGGAGTCTTTATATTTAACAGCTGGAGAAAATTGCAGGTACTGAATTCAGCTGGTGGATATTTGTGTGTGTGTGTGTGTTTAATAGTGTCCTCTGCATTTGTTGTTCGCCTGCTGTAATCCCAGGGACACCATTTCTTAGCAAACTGCCTTAGGGCTGGTTCACACTGCAGCAATGCAGGAACGCTGTGAATCCACAGTGTGTTCCTGCATCGCTTGTCTCCTGGTTGCACTTCACACTGCTCTATTTGAACTGTGGGGAGTGACCGTACAAATGGAATCACAGCCCCAAATCAGTTCACATATCGCAGTGCAAACTCACTCAGGAGTCTTATTGCATGATGTAAACATCCCTGTGTTCCAATTCTGACCCTGTGTAAAAAAAAAAAAAAGGAGCTGTGTGTTTGCTCCGATTGTATGTCTGAATTTGCAAAGCAATCTCTATGGCTGAATTTGTATTGCACAGAGCTTGCATACGAGTCACACTGCAGTGTACGAATCATATGTTAGCTCCAAGTTTTGAGCAGTGTGAACTGGCCCTCACCGACCCAGAACTCTTTGTGATCACCTGGAAGTTCCGTTGCTGGGAGGATGTTAGACAAGTGTTGCTCCAATCGGTTTTGACTAAAAATTAGGGTCCTGGAAATCTAAAAAAAATTCATATATCTATGCGCATACACAGCCATATATATATATATGCACATCCAGCCATATATATATGCGCATCAATGCACACACAGCCATATATATATATATATGCGCATCAATGTACACACAGACATATATATATATGCGCATCAATGCACACACAGCTATATATATATATAT
>BLSH010427628.1:55983-66590 GCA_018402905.1 Glandirana rugosa | reverse complement strand
ATGATGTAAACATCCCTGTGCTCCAATTCTGACCCTGTGTAAAAAAAAAGGAGCTGTGTGTTTGCTCCGATTGTATGTCTGAATTTGCAAAGCAATCTCTATGGCTGAATTTGTATTGCACAGAGCTTGCATACGAGTCACACTGCAGTGTACGAATCATATGTTAGCTCCAAGTTTTGAGCAGTGTGAACTGGCCCTCACCGACCCAGAACTCTTTGTGATCACCTGGAAGTTCCGTTGCTGGGAGGATGTTAGACAAGTGTTGCTCCAATCGGTTTTGACTAAAAATTAGGGTCCTGGAAATCTAAAAAAAATTCATATATCTATGCGCATACACAGCCATATATATATATATGCACATCCAGCCATATATATATGCGCATCAATGCACACACAGCCATATATATATATATATGCGCATCAATGTACACACAGACATATATATATATGCGCATCAATGCACACACAGCTATATATATATATATGCGCATCAATGCACACACAGCCATATATATATATATATATATGCGCATCAAAGTACACACAGCTATATATATATATATATATATATATATATATATATATATATATGCGCATCAATGCACAAATAGCCATATATGTACGCATCACAAGTATATGTTTGCATACAAATGCGCTTATATGCACACTTGTGCGCATTAGCATATATAAATGGCAGTGGTATTAATATCATTGGCACAGAGCAATGGCAGAGGGATAAGAACATATTATGCTGGCAGTGGGTGCCTTTTGTGAGGCAGCCCATCAAGAAGCAGGCCAGGATATTGCGGCACCTCTGTTTCATCTTTGCCAGCCACGGCTTTTTGCCCCACTGGCATTTTTGGAAAACTTGGGGGACTCTGATATCTGGAGCAGGTTTCGCTTAAGGAGACCAGCAATTATGCACCTCTACCACCTCATACAGGAAAAAAATCGCACCAATGACAGAATGCAGTCATGCTGTGTCAGGCTATTGGTGACCTTATATATCTTGGGACGAGGCAGCTTTCCTAGCCACTTCTGCAAGTATTATGGGCATGAGCCAACCCACAGTGTCCAGGGTGTTTATGCAGGTCATAAATGCCATTCTTGACCTTGTACCACAATTTATACACTGGCCACAAAATGAAGATGAGTGGAATGATGTGAAGGTGGCTTTCTACCACCGTGCTCAAATGCCACAAATCCTGGGGGCCATTGATTGTCCACATGTGGCAATTAGGGCCCCCAGGATCAGTGAAGTTGGTTATCGGAACCGAAAACAGTACCACTCCCTCAATGTCCAAGTTGTCTGTGATGCCAGGCAGCGGATTATGAGTGTCCAAGCAGCTTTCCCAGGGTCCTGCATGATGCCTACATCTTGAAGCAGTCTGGACTCTTCAGGAAATTTGAATGTGGCGAAATGCCACCCGGGTGGCTTATTGGTACAGTATATTTTTTTTATCAAAAACTCAAATGTAAAGTTACATACAGATATACATGTTTGGCAAAATTAGAGGCTCAACACCAAGAAACAGATTTGTACGCAATGTATATGCACCTTGGTTGGACACAAGCTGACATCTTGATCCACTTGTGTGCACCCAGCCTGGCAGGTCATCCCAGGAACATTAGAGAGGTTGTCTCTATCTAATAACATTAATGTGCAGCAAGCTGGAAAGGTTTGCCCCTCCACAGATGCTGAACACACTAGTCATTACAATGGTATTCCCACATGAACAAGGAGTAATTTGATGTAGGAATGAGTCAATGTAGGTTTAGTCTAAACATGGTGCAAGATATGGTATAAAATAAATGTCTGTGCTGCTTCATGCACATAGGACTTTAAAAAAAACATCCAAAAAATGTCTGTAGCTTATGGGCACTTACACACTGGGGGCAGTGGGGCATTAGCTGTAGATCCCCGCTAGTCACAGCCGGGATTTACTGCTGTTAGAGTGGCGCTAAGGCTGCGGGAGTGGGGCACTTTGAACCCCCCTCAAGGGGTTAAAATGGGGTTAAAAGTGCCCACTCTCTGCGCTTCTGAGGTGGTGTGCAGCCGCATTGGAAGCGCTGTCCATGGTTTTCAATGGGCAGGGGCGGTGGAGGAGCTGTATATTACCGCTCACCGCACCGCTCCAAAGATGCTGCTTGCAGGACTATTTGTAATGTCCTGCAAGCAGACCGCAACAGTGTGAAAGCACTCAGTCTTGGGGGTGGATGGGGAGGGACTTTTGAGGCTCTTTACATGAGCTTTTTTTTTTTGGCTAAATAGCGCCTGTAAAGTGCCTCAGTGTGAAGCAGGTCTATCTGTAATTTTTGCACCTTTTACCGGTGTTATATTACCGCCTTCTTTTTTTTGCCTTTCTTTGCAATTTTTTTGTGCGTTTTTAAAGGGCCAGCGTTTTTATTTTTATTTTTTTATTTTACTCAATTGGTCTAAAACGTCCAAAAACGTTGGGGATCTGCGTTCTATAGCATTTTTGGTTGTTTTTGGCCGTTTATGATTGTTTGAACATTTTTACAGCTGAAAAACCAGGTTGGCCTAATACATTCTTCCTTGTCTCCCATTTTTTAGACAGGCATCTATGGCCACAAAAAGGGATGGGAAGGACTAATGTTTGCTTTTTTGTTTATTTTCCAGGGGATGCTTGCTATCCGCAGCTGACGTGGCTAATGGCTCCAATCAGGTACCCCCAGGGCCAGCCACAACATCGCTACAATAGTGCCTTGCGGAGAAGCCAGGCCATTGTTGAGCTTACTATTGGCTTACTGAAGTCCCGGTTTCTCTGCTTGGCCAGGCCTGGGGGGAAGCTACTGTACTCTCCTCCAAAGGCTTCCAGGATCATCCTTGCCTGTTGCATTTTGCACAATATGTGCCTTGCAAGGGGTGATACATGGGAGCTGGATGAGGAGAGGGAGCCAGAGGTCCCTCAGCTGCCAGTCCCTAGGGACCAAAACACAACTGGCGGGATAGGCACCTGGAATCGATTGATTGCTGGCTACTTTACAGGTATGTTTCAGAATATAGCTAGAGATTGAGAATGTGTAAAAATACCAACTTTGCAGGCTAGTTCTCACAGAAATCCAGATGCTAACAAACATATGCCAGTTGGGGTTGACCCTTTATCTAGTGTGTAGTCAACATGACAAACACTGTTTGCTTGCCCACTAACACTGAGGCTGGGTTCACACCATTGTGAATTGGTTGCGGGGAACCCGCATCCAATTCGCAATAGCAGGAGATTTTGACCGGCTCTCTATGGAGCTGGTTCACATATCTCTGCAGCAGATCTGGTGCGTTTTTCCCAAAAACGTGGTGCGACTTTTGGTCCGAATTCAGCCAAAAACTCGAGCTGAAATCGGACCTGAAACGATGAACCAGGACGCACCGGACCCCTGCTGTGAGCCGCATGCGGTTCATATGTGAACCTAGCCTCACCTCTTTTCTCAAATGTGTGCCAATTTTGAAGAGAGTGGAGAGGGAGTGGAACACCTGGCAGGTGTTTGCTTTTGTCTGTGCCACCTGTATATATGTTAAATGAACAAGAACCTCAGCTAAGTATCTAAATGTGTTTTTGTATTTTCAGGAGATCCGTCTGTTTAGGCAGCCATGGCATGTACCCTGTGAATCTTTTTGGGATGACTGTCTGGCGTCACAGGTGTGTTTTGAAATCTTATCTTACGTTTTTGTATTGGCTAAGAAAAGTAAAATCTTGAACTTACCAGCTCACTGCAGTGGTTATCAATAGAGCAGGCATGATCTTTCTTTTCATGGGTGATGATGCTGGAGTTCCTGGGCCCTACCCCAGTCAAGTGCACACATAGCACACAGCTTGTTTTGGAGGGCACCCAAGCCTTGCTGATGAGCCACCTCTGTGCATGGCTGGCAACATAGACACTCCTAAGCTCTGACCTCCACCCCATACATTGTTAGCCAATAGCAGTTACTGCTGCCTCTGCTAATCTAAAGAATGAGTACACATACAGCCAAGGCTCTTGTGCCCATTAGTGCACAGTGATGGAGCGCAGGTAAGTATTTAAGTGGCTGTGGGGGCTGCTGGCTAGAGAATACTTGTTACATTCATACATAGAAGCCAAGAAGGTACAAACACTTCTGCCTTTGTAAAGAATGTTCTAGGGCAATCATTGCTAACATCAGTCCTGATCTGGAAAAAACGGTAACATAAACTCAAGCTAAGCTGCACTGAGAATTGATTGTCATGATGAAATGTCAATTATCCATTGTTCACATTTTACAGGAGTGGTACTGCTTTCGGTTCAAGGTGGTAGAAAGGCAACTTTATATCCTGCACTCATCTTCATTTGTGGAAAGTGGATCGTTTGTAATACAAGGCAAGAACTGGCATCTATGACCTGCATAAATAGCCTGGCACATCAGATGTGGCTTTGAAGCTGCCCAGCAACCTGGCCATGTCTATCCTGTATGCAGCTGGTGGGGGTGCATAATTGCTTCTTGTTTGGTCAAGAACCTGTACCAGATATCAGAGTCCTGCATGTTTCCCAAATCTGTACATGGTGCAAAAAGCCGTGGCTGGCTACATTGCTCCATGAGTGGCTTGAATAAATAAAAATGTTTCAAATAACCATGTATGTGACCTCTTTGTTCAAATTCCTAGACGTAAGCTGCGGATGCATCATGCAATCAGATTGCTGAATGTCTTTGTTTTTAAATGTACATTTAGCAAACACTGTAAGATGAAGACCAGGCAAATATTATTACTTGGATTGTGTATGGTTAATTCTGCTCAGCTGGGTAGTGTAGTGGTTAGCTCATCAACCTTCCACATTTGGTTTTATGGGTTTGATTCCCTGGTGTCACCGGCTTCAAAATTACATTGTATGTTGAAAATGATGCTGATTAACAAGCTTTTTGGGGCTTCCATACTATGAAGTTTGTAAATGTATGCAATGGTACATACATACTCAATATTATGGGGTGCTGCAGGTCTGTTCTTGATTTTAAGGGGAACGCCATGCCTATAAGATCAAATAGTGACACCAGCAAACAGTAGTAAAGGTATTTTCTCAATATAATTGTGTACAAATGACTTAAAATGACCCAGATGGTATCACCTACTGAAAGCTTGCATTCTACTCAGCAGCATATGCAGAAAATAGACAAACCGCTAATAGGTAATGCCACATCAGTATGAGCATGGTTGTTATGAGAATTGAAATGCCAAACCTTTATTAGCTCCAATTTAAATCAGGCAAACATTATTACTTGGATTTTGTATGTTTAATTCCATTCAGCTGGGTAGCGTAGTGGTTAGCTCATCTACCTTTCACAGTTGGTTCCATGGGTTTGACTCCCAGGTGTCACCTGCTTCAAATTTGCATTGGATGTTGAAAATGATGCAGACACTGATTACCTACTTTTTTGGGGCTTCCCTACCATGAAGTTTGTAAATGTATGCAATGGTACATACATATTCAATATTATGGGGTGCTGCAGGTGTGTCCTTGATTTTAAGGGGAACGCCATGCCTAAGTCAAACCCCAAAACGGAGTAGGGTCACACCCCCAGGCACATAATAGGCCCTTTGGGTCTGCTAAGTATTTAAAGGAGAACCCAACGCTCAATTTAATTTGACAAAATGCATAAGGTCACCCCAAAATCCAAACCAGGCCCCTCAGGTATAGTATGTATTTAAACGGCAACCCCACAGCAAAGTCAACAAAAAACAGGCACAGGGGTCCTCCCAAAAACAAAACCAGACCCCAAAGCACCCTCCCCATGTTGAGGACATGTGACCTGGTAAGATTCAGAGGGGCGCACTCACCCATCCCCACCCCCCCCCCCCCGCCATGCCAGGGCTGCATGCTCGGATAAGGGTTTGGTTTGGCTTTTGGGGGGACACCAATACCATTTTTTAACAATTTGGTGTGGGATTCCCCTTAAAATCCATACCAGACCCGAAGGGCCTGGTATGGATTGGGGAGACCCCCAACGCAATGCTTTTTCAGTGATCTTTATCTATATTGCAGGGAACCAGCAATACATTCCAGCCACGACCGATTTTAAATGACAATTGTTCCTTTACAAATGTCATTTTGCGGTGCCACTGTTCTAAACATCACAGAGATCCATACTAAGGGAACCCCCCAAGCACGATATTTAAGCACTTGCCGCCCGCCCGCCGCATCGTGACGGTGGCAAAGTGGTTCGTTAAGGCAAACTGCCCTCACCTGACGGCAGCTGCGATGACTAGCATTGTGAGTGTGTGCGTGCTGCCGGAGGCACTCTCACATGCTCACTGTGTTCTGGGGGAGTCAGGGAGAGGGTAGGGCGGACTCGATCGCCACTGGCTACCCGCGATGGCCCCTCTGCAGTGAAAGAACGGAGGTCCATGCATGTAAACATGGATCTCCGTTCGGACAGAGGGGGAAGGGCGGTGATCACAGGCTTCCTGCATATGGAAGCTGTGATCACTTCCCTCCCCCTGGCAGCCCAGCCCCCATACAGTTAGAACTCCCCATAGGGAACACAGTTAACGCTCTCCAGGTTAACCCCTTCACTGCCAATGGCATTTCTACAGTAAGCAGTGCATTTTTAGACCACTGATCACTGTATAAATGCCAATGGTCCAAAAAAAATGTCTAAATGGTCCGACATGTCTGCCGCAATATTGCAGTGCCGCTAAAAATCACAGATCGCTGCCATTACTAGTAAAAAATGTAAAAAATACAACTCCAGAAATTAATTTGCATCATCCCTAAGCACAGCAACTTTTGCGCAAACAAAACAATAAACGCAGATTGCAATTTTTTTTTAACAAAGATAGGAGGAAGAATATAAATTGGCCAAAAACAAGTAAATAAAATGATTTTTATTTTTTTTACAATTGGATTTGTATTTTAGCAAAAACGAAGAAAAACTGGTTATTTTGAAAAATTGGCGCTCTTTTTTTATTTAGAGCGGCGATCACAAATGACGCAGAGGAGATCAAATATCACCAAAAGGAAACTCTATTTGCGGGTAAAAAAGGACGCAAATTTTGTTTGGGTACAACATCGCACGACCGCAAAATTGTCAGTTAAAGCAACACAGTGCCAAATCGCAAAAAGTGCTCAGGTCCTAAAGCGTGAATTCCTTCTGGGGCTGAAGTGGTTAAAGGAATTTTTTTTTTCACTTTAACCATTATTAAAACCACTGCTCCTGAAAAAGAAAAATATTAGAAACTTTTTTTATCTATTCAGACATGTCCCCTGGGGCTAAGGCTGTTAAAATTAGAGAGAGGGGTGGTAATGTCATTTTTTTTTTATGGCAATGAACTTGCATACAACCACAAGTTCATCCCAGCCAACATCAACACGTAACCTGAGAGGCATCTTCACAGGCAAATAGAGCTTGCATGTGTGCTATTTTACTCGAGTCTGTGAGAGTTGAAGTTGTAATTGCCTTTAATTGGGAGTTATTTTAAGGGACTGCTGGAGTAGATTTGGGAGGTGTAGTAAATCAGGGCCATGGTATAACATGATGGAGGGTTTATTGACTGTAGAAAAAAACTTCTGCAGCTGAAAACAGCTGCTGAAAAACAGTCAAAAAACGTCCTGTGTGCATGAGGCCTAAATGTATTACTATCACAAAAGGTGTACAAGCCCTTGTGATTAGAGTTGAGCGAACCTCTGGAAGTTCGGGTTCTGCTGGTCCGGCCGAACTTTGGGACAAAGTCCGGGTTTGGGTCCGAACGGAACCCGAACGTTCGCACGGACCCGAACTTGAACGTTGAAATCAATGGGGACCCGAACTTTTAGGCACAAAAATGGCTGTAACAATGTCCTGGCAAGTGCTAGAGGACTGCAAAAGGAAGTAAAATGGGGGTAAGTGCAGGGCAAGTGCCCTACAAAAAAATTGGGATAGGGAAAATAAATTACAATCAAATAAAAAATGGGAAGGGGGTGGATGTGGAGTAGGAGCCTAGAGGTTGACTAGGCCGTGACCGTGGCAGTGTAGGTGGAAGTGGCGGTGGTAGAGGAGTAGGAGGAGGTAGCCAACATGGTATTTTTTTTTTGTATTGAGGCCTATTCAAAATAACAAGTATGTGAATGGCTGTGTGAGTCCGGTCTAAATGTTTATTCTGCACAAGGTACAGACAAGTCTTGTGGGATCCATGCCTGATTCATTTTAATAAAGGTTAGCTTGTCCACTTTGGATGTGGACAAACGGCTCCGCTTGTCTGTGATAACGCCCCCTGCCATGCTAAACACACGTTCCGACAATACACTGGCTGCAGGGCAGGCCAGAACCTCAAAGGCATAAAGGGCAAGCTCAGGCCATGTGGCCAATTTGGAGACCCACAAGAAGAATGGGGCAGACCCATCAGTCAGTACGTGTAGACGTGTGCACACATACTCTTGCACCATGTTGCTGAAATGCTGCCTCCTGCTAAGACGTTGTCTATCGGCTGGTTGTGCTGTTTGTTGTGGCGGGCTGCTGACAAAGCTTTGCCACATTTCGGCCATGCTAACCCTGCCTTCTGAGGTGCTGGCGGTGGCACAGCTGCGTTGGTGGCCTCTTCCTCCTCCTCTACCTTCACCTTGTGCTTCCGCTGAGCCCCCGGTGTCATTTGGGAATGCCCTCAGCAGCGCCTCTACCAGTGTGCGCTTGTAGTCGCGCATCTTCCTCTCACGCTCCAGTGAGGGAATTAAGGACGGCACGTTGTCCTGGTAACAGGGATCCAGCAGGGTGGCCACCCAGTAATCAGAGGAAGCTACAATGTGGGCAACTCGGCTGTCATTGTGCAGGCACTGCAGCATATAGTCGGCCATGTGTGCCAGGCTGCCCACAGGCAAAGACAAGCTGTCCTCTGTGGGAGGTATATCATCTGTGTCCTCTGTATCCCCCCAGCCACGCTCCAGTGATGCCCACGAGCTGCGTTGGGTGCCCCCCTGCTGCAATTCCTCCTCCTCCTCCTCATCTTCCTCGTCCTCATCCTCCTCCAGAACTGTGCCCTGGCTTGAATATTTTGGACCTGGCCTATAATGGTGCAGGAACCCACCCTCTGAGCCACTTGCTAATGACTGGCCTGATAACCATGGAAATTACCCCTCTTCCTCCTCCTCATCCTCCTGTGCCACATCCTCTTCCATCATGGCCCAAAGTGTTTTTTCAAGGAGCCATAGAAGTGGTATAGTAATGCTGAGAACAGCATCATCGGCACTGGCCATGTTGGTGGAGTACTCAAAACACCGCAATACGCTACACAGGTCTTGCATGGAGGCCCACTCGTTGGTGGTGAAATGTTGCTGTTCCGCAGAGCGACTGACCCGTGCGTGCTGCAGCTGAAACTCCACTATTGCCTGCTGCTGCTCGCACAGTCTCTCCAGCATGTGCAAGGTGGAGTTCCACCTTGTGGGCACGTCGCAGACAGGCGAGCAGCAGCAGGGTGAGAACGCCGAAAGTGCGCACAGACGGCCCGCACTTTATGCAGCAGCTCTGACATATCCGGGTAGTTTTTTAGAAAATTCTGTACCACCAAATTCAGCACATGCGCCAGGCAAGGGATGTGCGTCAAACGGGCTCAGCCCACAGCCGCTACGAGATTTCGGCCATTGTGGCACACCACCAGGCCGGGCTTGAGGCTCAGTGGCAACAACCACTCATTGGTCTGTTGTTCAATGCCCGTCCACAGCTCCTGCGCAGTGTGGGGTTTATCCCCCAAACATATCAGTTTTAAAACAGCCTGCTGTCGTTTCCCCCTGGATGTGCTGATGTTGGTGGTGAAGGTGTTACGCTGAGCGGATGAGTGGGTGGTCGAGGAGGAGGAAGCGCAGTAGGAGGAGGAGGAGGCAACAGGAGGCAAAGAGAAATGCCCTGCAATCCTCGGCGGTGGAAGGACATGCGCCAAATGGCTAGCCAGCTCAGGACCACCCGCCACTACATTTGCCCAGTGTGCAGTAAGCGAGATATAGCGTCCCTGCCCATGCTTACTGGTCCATGTATCAGTGGTTATGTGGACCTTGCCACTGATGGCGTTGCGCAGTGCACACCTGATCTTGTCCCTTACTTGTTTGTGCAGGGAAGGGATGGCACGCCTGGAAAAGTAGTGGCGGCTGGGTACCACGTACTGTGGGACAGCCACCGCCATCAGGTTTTTGAAACTGTCTGTGTCCACCAGACGGAATCACAGCATTTCAAAGGCCAGGAATTTTGAAATGTTGGCATTCAGGGACAGGGATCGCGGGTGGGTAGGGGGGTACTTCCTCTTTCTCTCCAGGGTTTGGGAGATGGACAGCTGTAAGCTTCCATGGGACCATGTGGAAATGCTTGGGGATGGTGGCGGACATGGTGGCGTTGCTGTCATATCGTCTGTTTGCTGGGTGGCAGGTGACGCTGTCACTGTAGAAGTGGAGGAAGAGGCCGAGGCAGCAGCAGAAGAGGAAGCAGGAGGAGGCTGAGACCTTTCTTGGATTTTGAGGTAATTATTCCAATGCAGCTTGTGCCTTGAATTTAGGTGCCTGGTCATGGGGGTTGTGCTCAGGTTGAGAACATTTATGCCCCGGCTCAGGCTATCATTGCACAGCTTGCAAACCACTCGTGTCTTGTCGTCAGCACATTGTCTGAAGAACTGCCACGTGGGGGA
>BLSH010427628.1:31303-47817 GCA_018402905.1 Glandirana rugosa | reverse complement strand
ACCCTCGTAGACTTTAAACATACACTAGAATCCATCATAATAGTAAAAATAACGCAAATAGGAGGGATAGGTCCTATCCCCAGACATGTAATAAAAAGACTGGAGTAGAAAATAGAGTAAATCATCCCCTTACTTTAACGACCATATTAGGGAGAAACCATGAACACTAGAACTAAGGGTCTATCAAATTCAACAGAAACAAGGTAAACTTACCCTTAAGGGAGACATAGAGAGAGGAGAGAAAAAACGACGACAAATACTTGTACCGAAGCCTGAACGATATTAATTAGACACCAACCCGAGAGATTCACTGCACAACTTAATGAGCGTCCTAAAAACATACGGGGAGATATCAAATTTCAAGATTAATTATAGCAAGTCCGAAGCCATGTTCATAAACAGCAGCAAAAAAGAGAGGAGAGAGATACAGAGGGAATTCCCATTCAAATGGAACAAAGACAACTTAAACTATCTGGGAATCAAGATCACAAGTACCAAAGAGGGATTATACCAGCAATTTCATTCCCCTACTAAATGAGATAAAAGATGAGGTCAGAAAAATAATGTACAGACCCCTATCCTGGATAGGGAGGATAAACGCAATAAAAATGATAATACTACCTAAGATCACATACAAATTTCAGATGCTCCCAATACACATCCCACAAGAATTTTTCCAGAACATGAAAAAGATCTTAACACGCTTTATCTGGAGGAATAAGAAATCAAGGATAAGAACAGTGGTGCTGAATAGAGGGAAGTTAAGGGGAGGGTTGGCACTACCAGACATAAAAAAAATATTACTTAGCAAATATACTGACACGGGTGATGGGATGGGTCCACAATAACAGTGGGAAAAAATGGATAAAAATTGAGAACACATTGAGTAAAACACACCTAGGGAAAATGATTTGGATACCTCCGAAATTTAGGAAGTTAGATGAGAACACTAGTGAGCTCACATTTAAAGTATTTAGAGTTTGGGATAACACTTTAAAAAAAGGAAAATGGCAATATAATTCACCATTCACACCACTACATGGGACAGAGTATTTCGCACCAGGACAGGAAGAAAGACATGGGAAATGGATTAAGGATGAGTCAATAAAATTAAGGGATATAATGGATAAAGGAAAAATAATGACACTAGAAGAATTAAAACAAACGGAGAAGTTTACTAGGATCAATGAATGGAGGATGTGCCAACTGAAACACTTTGTGGACACCCTCCCAAAACCCCTGAGGACAGGGAGAGACACAACGACACTAGAAAAAGTAGTTATGGAAGGGAAAAGGAGAGGAGGGATGTCCAAAATGTATAGGGTGTTACATGAGTTGGATGAAGAGGAAAGGGCCCCATTCATGGACAGGTGGGAGGAAGAGCTGGGCGCACAAAAATCAGATCAACAGTGGGGGAAAATATTGAAACACGCCTATAAGACGGCGATAGATAGTAATACATGGGAGATGAACTACAAATGTATCTCCAGATGGTACTGGACACCAGCGAGGGAGGTTAAGTTTCAAAAAGATAAGACAGGAAATTGCTGGAGAGGCTGTGATAAAGTAGGGTCAATGAAACACCTTTGGTGGGACTGCCCAATTATTAAAAAATACTGGGAAAAGATCGTAGAGTTAGTAAAAACAATAACCAAAGAAGAAATAGAGATAGACCCCTGGGTATGCATATTCCACCTGAATGGCAAAACCACGAAACAATACACAAATACGTTAGTGCCAATCCTCCTAAACATAGCTAAGAACCTAATACCAAAAAACTGGCAAAGAAAAGATCACCCCCCGGTAAGGGAATGGAGCCATAGAGTGGTAAGAATAGCTAATTTAGAACATCTAAACCTAGATGGAGAAGAGGAAGAGATTAACCCAAAAATAGAGAAATGGGAAATGTGGAAGAGGTTCAAAAAATCAAAAAAATACACAGAAGTGATGGGCGAAGAGAACGACAATAATGGAAGACCTGGAGGAAGGGGGTTGGGGGAGGAGGGATATAGAAAGATCTGTAAATAATGAAAACTAGAAACAATAATAAGAATTATAAAAAAAAAAAAAAGGGGAAAAAGAAACCACAATGATGTGAGCAAGCCAGACTCTGGATAGAGAAAGTAAGCTGATATAAAGCAGACTGGCAGCATACTGAAGTGGAAAAAAAAAAAAAAAGAACAGTGATCTGGCTTCTCACCGCTAATTGATAGTTTTCACACACAGTTTGCAGATGTTCTAAGAACAGGGATATGGCTTCTCCCGGCTAATGTATACTTTTCTCACAGAGTTTTAAGATGATTGTAGAATGTACAATCATCTTAAAACTGTGTGATAAAAGTATAAATTAGCCGGGGAAAGCCAGATCACTGTTCTTAGAACAGTGATCTGGCTTCTCCCCGCTAATTGATAGTTTTCACACACAGTTTGCAGATGTTCTAAGAACAGGGATATGGCTTCTCCTGGCTAATGTATACTTTTCCCACAGAATTTTAAGATGATTGCAGAATGTCCAATCATTTTAAAACGGTGTGATAAAAGTATAAATTAGCTGAGAGAAGCCATATCACTGTTCTTAGAACAGTGATATGGCTTCTCCCCGCTAATTTATACTTTTCTCACACAGTTTTATGATAGTCCACATCTACCTCCATTTTTGATTTTTTTATGTTTTTTTTTTTAAATTATTTAAAGTTATTTCCCTATCCCCATTTCTTTGTAGGGCACTTGTCCGACCCTTACCTCCATTTTCCTTCCTTTTGCAGTCCTCTAGGACTTTCCTGGACTTTCTTGCAGCCATTTTTGTGCCTAAAAGTTTGGGGTTTTTTTTAATGGGGTTCGGGGTCCGTGTCAAAGTTCGGGTCCTGTCCGGACCCGAACCTGGACTTTGTCCCGAAGTTCGGCCGAACCAGCAGAAACCGAACTTCCAGAAGTTCGCTCAACTCTAATACCAATGGCTGTATGAGGCCGGTATAAATGTCTATTCTGCACAAGGTACAGAAAAGTGTTGTGGGATCCATGCCTGGTTCATTTTAATAAACGTTAGCTTGTCCACGTTGGCTGTGGACAGGCGGCTGCACTTGTCAGCCACCCAATCTACTATCGCCTGTACTTGTTCTGGCCTCACCATTCGTTTAGCGGCATTCGGGCCTACCATATAACGTTGAAGGTTCTGTTGGCTACTCGCACCTGAGAAGGGGGTTTCACTTGTGCATGTAGCTGGCACAGATCGACCATGTCCTCTCCTTGCAACAGGAGCTTCACCAACACCACCAACACCAGCAGCACCACGACCCGTCCCTTATTTGACGCTCTCCTCATTCTGGACGCAAATGTACTATTTAGCACAAATTTATATTATTTTTTAAACCGGCAATGTAGATGCACTTTTTAATTTTGTGCAATAAATGCACAGCAAGGTGAAAATGTACTATGTAGCACTATTTTGTTTTTTTTTTAAACCAGCAATGTCGACACACTTTTTAATTTTGTGCAAGAAATGCACAGCAAGGTGCAAATGTACTATGTAGCACTATTTATTATTCTTTTTTTTAAACCAGCAATGTAGACACACTTTTCAATTATGTGCAAGAAATGCACAGCAAGGGGCAAATGCACTATGTAGCACTATTTTTTATTTTTTTTTAAACCAGCAATGTAGACACACTTTTTAATTTTGTGCAAGAAATGCACCGCTGGCCGCAAATGTAGTTTTCAATTTTTTTTTTTTAAACTAGCAATGTAGTTGCACTTTTTAATTTTGTGCAAGAAATGCCCAGCTGGCCGCAAATGTAATATTTTGCAAAAACATTTTTTTTTTAATTTGTGTAACTGCAATGTAAAAGCCGTATTTAAATATGCCAAAATGTTGCCAACTGAACTAACAGAACACAATTAAAGTAGTGTCCCTGACATGCAAGCAGTTGCAAGTGCACTGCACAAAAATGCAAGAATGGCTGCAAACACCCACCTAACAAACAAAAAAATTGCTTAGGTTTTATATGAGGCACTTTGCTTAGCAAACAAAATGTACTCTAGCAAACAAAAATCTCCTCTAGCACCCACCAAATATCACTGTTTTAAAAAAGATTTTCTAAAGCTAATTTGTCCCTCACAGCAGCAGCAGCATCCTCTCCCTACACTAGTATGAGATTATTTTCTAAAGCTAATCTGTCCCTCACAGCAGCAGCAGCATCCTCTCCCTACACTAGTATGAGATGATGTTACATGCAGCACTACTTGACTCCAGCTTATATAGAGGCTGGGTCACATGATGCACTGGCCAATCACAGCCATGCCATTAGTAGGCATGGCTGTGATGGCTTCTAAGGGCAAACCAGTGAAATGCTGGTTGATTGGCTGCCCTGCAGCTATTCAACAGGTGCAAAAAAATACCCGAACCCCGAACCCGGACTTTTTCTCAAATGTCTGGGTTTGGGACACGGACACCCTAAAGTCCAGTACAAACCCGAACTTTACAGTTTGGGTTCACTCAACTCTATTTACCACTCTTTATGATAAATTCAGCTAAGTTGGATTTCTCATGCACTTCCTGTGAAGGAGGGCTTTTATATCACTTCCTTAAGCTCTTACAGATCATTTGCTGCCAATACAAAGGGGTGTTGACAAAGTCAGGTATAACTATGGCAACTTTGTTAACAGTGTCAATGCCTCAGCAGCTACAGCAGCAGCAAGGATGGCATTGTGATTTCACCCCAGAAGGAAAAGTGTTGTCACCCTTTCAAAAAAAAAAGTATCCAATGGTTCTACATGCACAATCAAAAAGTGTTCCAAAGGTATTGACAAAGTCTTAAATTGGGTTTTATTGGATTTTCAGAGTAGCATTCAGTAGAAAACGTGATATAATAAAATCTGTGTATGTAGGTACTGAGTGCCAGGCAGGCATAAGATAACAATACAAGATAATTGAGAACATCTATAACCACATCAGTACTGGGCACGTAAACCCCCTTCCTGTTGAGGCCATTTTTCAGCTTTCAGCGCTATCACATTTTGAATGACAATTACTCAGTCATGCAACACTGTACCCATATGAAATTTGCGTCCATTTTTTTCACACAAATAGAGCTTTCTTTTGGTGGTATGCAATCACTAGGGTTTTTTTTTTTTTTTTTTGTGCTATAAATAAAAAAAGATTGAAAATTTTGTGAAAAAATGCCTTTTTCTTTGTTTCTGTCATAAAATTTTGCAAATTAGTCATTTTTCTTTGTAAATTTTGGCCAAAATGTTATACTGCTTCCTATGTTTGGTAAAAATAACCCAGATAAGTGTATATTATTTGGTCCTTGTGTAAGTTATAGAGTCTACCAGCTATGGTGCCAATCATTGAAAATTGATCACACCTGATCACACCTGACAGCCTATATCAATTCTTGAGACCCTAACAAGCCAGGAAAGTACAAATACCCCAAATTACCCCTTTTTGGAAAGTAGACATTTAGTAAGAGGCATGGTGAATTTTTTGAAGTTGTAATTTTTTCCCACAATTCTTTGCAAAATGAAGACTTTTTTCACAAAATTGTCATTGTAACAGGTTATTTCTCACACACAGCATATGCATGCCACAAATTACACCCCAAAACACATTCTGCTACTCCTCCTGAGTATGGCGATATCACATGTCTGAGACTTTTTCACAGCCTGGCCACATACAGAGGCTCAACATGCAGGGAGCGCTGTCAAGTATTCTAGGGACATAAATTACATATCTAATGTCATGACGACCTATGACATTTTTGAGCACCAGGACAATGGAATTGCCCACAAAATGACCCCATTTTGGAAAGAAAACACCCCAACGTATAATCTATGAGGCATAATGAGTCTTTTGAACATTTCATTTTTTTCCAGTAGTTTTTACAAAATTTGGGAAAAAATGAAAATGCTTTTATTTTTACACAAAGTTGTCAATTTATATGATATTTCCAACACATAGCATGTACATAGCAAAAATGACACCCCAACATACATTCTACTACTCCCCCCGAGTATGGCGATACCACATGTGTGAGACTTTTACAGGTGATGTTTACTCATAGGTGTGGCGGTCACTGACGGGTGATTGGCGATGGTCACTGATGGGTGACTGGTGGTGGTCACTGATGGGTGACTGGCAGTGGTCACTGATGGGTGATGGGTGACTGGCGGTGGTCACTGATGGGTGATGGGTGACTGACAGTGGTACCTGATGGGTGACGGGTGACTGGTGGTGGTCACTGATAGGTGATGGGTGACTGGCAGTGGTCACTGATGGGTGATGAGTCTCTGGTGGTGGTCAGTGATGGGTGTCTGGTGGTGGTCACTGTTGTATGATGGGTGACTGATGGTGATCATTGATGGGTGATGGGTGACTGATGGTGGTCACTGATGGGTGACTGGCAGTGCACACTGATGGGTGCCGGGTGTCTGGTGGTGGTCACTGATGGGTGTCTGGTGGTGGTCACTGATGGGTGATGGGTGACTGGTGGAGGTCACTGTTGAGTGACAGGTGACTGGCGATGGTCACTGATAGGTGATGGGAGACTGGCGGTGGTCACTGATGGGTGCCGGGTGTCTGGTGGTGGTCACTGATGGGTGACGGGTGACTGGTGATGGTCACTGATGGTTGACTGGTGGTGGTCACTGATGGGTAATGCGTGTCTGGCGGTGGTCACTGATGGGTGATGGGTGACTAGCGGTAGTCACTGATGGGTGACTGGCGGTGATCACTAATGCGTGACGGGTGACTGGCGGTGGTCACAGATGTGTGACAAGTGACAGGTGACTGGCGGTGGTTACTGATGGGTGACGGGTGACTGCTGGTGGTCACTGATGGGTAATGGGTGACTGCCGGTGGTCACTGATGGGTGACAGGTGACTGGCGGTGGTCAGGGATGGGTGACGGGTGACTGGCGGTGGTCAGTGATGGGTGACTGGCGGTGATCAGTGATGGGTGACGGATGACATGCCACGGTCACTGACGGGTGACATGCCACGGTCACTGATGGGTGACAGGTGCACTTTATGATGACAGTTACACTTTATGATGATAGGTACACTTTATGGGGGCAGATGGGGTGACTGGTGCATGGGGGGGAAGGTGGGATGTTACAGTGCATGTTGGTGCTATACAGATCAGTAACTCACTGATCCCAGCTCTTCTCTCCTCACACTAGAAACTGTGTGAGGAGAGAAGAGCTGGTAAGAGTGAGTTACCGCTCTGTTTACATTACATGTGATCGGCTGTGAAGTAGATCACAGCCGATCACAAGGTAACAGCCACCAGCCGGCGGCTTATACCAGTGTCGGTGACAGACAGTGTTCCCTGGGAACACACCGACGCGCACGCGCAGCGTGCTCCCGATTGCACGCATGAGCCGTGCGAATGGGGTGCGTGCCATTTGTGATCAGCCGTGACTTCGTCACGGCCAATCACATGATAAACAGCCATAACCAATGGCTGTTCACCCCCGATGGTGACGCGGTGTGTCCTGGGGACACGCCGACACAGACAGAGCCAGGATGCGCGCGCCCAATCACGCACAATCCCGGCTTAAAGGGGCGACGTCATATGACGTCCGCCCACAACAATAGCCATTCCGCCCTGCTGTCATTTGACAGTGGGCGGATGGCAAGTGGTTAACATGCAAAAATTGTAGTCATAGATCACTCAAGAACTGCAAAATAGTAAATATACACAACTAAACATAGGTTCCCAATTGTCAGTCAAGAGTTACACAAACACACCTACATTAAATGCCAAGCTGCAGACTCTGGTAGTAGTCTAAAACTCCAGAATCCCTCAAAATTATAGCAGCAGAATAACAATCATATTAGTTGGCCAAGGTAGGTACTAAGATGGGAGGTGAGGTACCAAAGGCAAAAGATATAAAGAAGTAAGTTATGAGGCAGAAGAAGCATTTGAAAAGTGGAAAAAAAAGAAGATTGGCTGTGCTTAGCAGATGGAAGTAAAAAGGTACAGCCCACGGTGGTTGATCCCTTTGCAAGGGAAGTAGAATTTTGCAAATTAATTTGCCCCTTGCCTTAACTAGCATACAAATATGTGTAATATTTCTATGCCAATTTAGGCAAATGTGCAGATTATCAAGTGATGAGCTGGTTTATCATTCCCTTTTTTGGGTAGTTACCTCTCTTACTGTCCTGGGAGTGAAACAGAGAGTGAGGAGATCTCCATAGTAGGGCATAAAAGCAACAAAAACGTACAAAGGTTCTCACACTTACTCTGTTTTTAAAACGAGTTTTATCACTGCCTGTTCCCCCATTAGAGAGACTTTCCTCACTTACTGTCCATACTGGAAATTAAGGGAACCATCCTCAATGCTTTCAGAAATAGTGAAAAACACTAGAGATTCTAACTCCCCCCATTTTATTAAAAACTAGAAAAGTAAAATATTTTGCCAGGAGCTGTGATTTAAATCGAAGTTCACAACATGTCTGTGCTAAAGACAAAAAAAGTATCCAGCAATTTAACGTATGTTATGTCAGCAACTTGAAATAAATTACAGTGCCTAAGGTTCCTCCATAGACCATTAGGGGTTCCTTGATCGGTGGTATACTGATCTTCTGGTCAACAGAGCATACATACATCTGGTAATGATGTTCTTCTACTGACCACCAACAAAAGGTGACCCTAGAACTCTCACTGACCGTGTTCCTTATTTTTCAGCAAAAAGCAAGCATAGGTTTTCACATTAGAGAAGTTAGTTTATCTCCTATTTTTTTAGATGCAATTGATATATCTCCAGTTTACCGACCACACTAATGTACAGTAAGCTGTGGAAATAATAACTTTTTTTTGCAGGGGTTCCCTAAGACCTAACAATTATTTCCTTCATGATAAAACAAGATTGAGAAATCTTGGCTTATACAGCACAAAGGATTATTTAGACTAGATTGGCTAGATAAAAAATGTTTTGCCCCAGTATTTATTATTTAGAAGTTCTCTGCTTTTAGCAAGTTCCATAAAATCATAGGAGCCCAACTGTGTTCTGTGCATGATTACAAAAGAAACCTTTAAATGATTTTAATAGCAGCAGGAAGGGACTATTGAATAGGAAAATATTATTGGGCATATTGTGACAAGCAGCAAAAAAAGAAAAAAGCTAGTCTAAAATGGATTCACGAGTTTTATAGCATTGTTCATCTCTGATGTATGTCAAATGATTACTATAACCATAAGCAGACAGAGGAAATCAAATAACTCTATTACCATGAAACATAAAATATCAATGGTATTTTAATACTTATCAAAAAGACAGCAAGATATGGGACAAATAATAATCCAGCTTAAAAAAGAAAAATCTCTGATCAAAATAGAGAAAAGGCCCTGCAGGGACATAGAGATATCCTATATAGTACTGTATATCAAATGCAATCTATTCTAGAAAAAAATACCAGGCAGCTAAGTAGCATGAAAGTAGTACTATATATACAGTGTATATATACATACTGTGTATATATATGTATATGTATTATTTCCTGAAATTCAGTTATGTAATAATATGGGCACATATTAAATGTTCGAGAACAATTACGAGAACTTTGAAGCTTTACATTTGACTTTTCTACACACTTCATTATGTTTTAGAAAATATTGGCCACAAAGTTCAAAAGGGCAAATGTATCTATATGTTGCTAATTTTATTTTCACTTTTAGTAACTTTAATTTGGAAAAGGGCATACCTTCATTAAAAAGGAAAACACTGTAAGGTGTTACAAAGTTCATGCATGCTTGGAACCATCACTATACTGTAATAAATAGCCTTTAGAGAACAACTTGGCTATGGTGGCTACCACATGGTCCAGTCACCCTTACAAAATATTTAAAACTACCCTGTTACTAAAATGAAAACATTAAATAGAGTGCTAGCTTTAAAAATCGCAAGTAAAAAATTAAACATTTTAAATGCTAATAGCATGTAAACACCCTTTATTCACTTGAATGTGTCTTTGAACTTCCTATCTCCTCCCTCCTTGCATGTCATAGTCCTCTCCTCTTTTGAGAGCATTTAATTACTTTTTGTGCTGGCCAATCTCCACCCCCACCCCTTCACCTCCGTACATAACATTTTATGTAGCTTCTGGCGGAAGAGCGAAGGGGGAAACTACATAGTGTCACTTAAAGCGTTTGTTCCCCTAACACTTTATACCCCTGATATGTGGCTGCTGTACCTTACACTTTTATGAAAAAGTATCCTGTTCTCTTTGTATTGCTTCCTTTATGAGAAATCCCTGGTGTTTCTGACAGTCTCTCTGCTTTAAAAACTGACCACACAAAGCAGGAGAGCTCACCTTTGTCAGTTTTCTAGCTCTGATGGGAACTCAGTCTGCTCTCCTCCAATGATCGGAATTGTCCTGACACACCCCCACTGTACAGCTATTCACTGGGAAGCTCAGTGTGCTTCTGTTTCTCCTCCCTCCAGCTCTTATGCAGCTGAGAACAGGGGGAATGTGATCACTTATAAAAAAAAAAAAGTATAAAAATGTATTTATAATGATTTTTTATATCTATAAAAAATGTATATTTTAAACCGAATAGGTTGTATTACAGGGTGATCATTTACATTCACTTTAAGTGCTGGGGCTGGTGACATCACATCCAAGATAGTGGCAACCAGCAGCAGTCTCAAATATGTGAATGAATGGTCTCTCAACGGTGTTTGAATGAATGGTCTCTCAATGGGTTTTTTTAAATACCTCTGCTGCCTACACCACTGATCTCTGCAGCACTGAAGAGATACCAGTGCCTGAGAATTCTTCAGAAATAAAACACATTGGGGATGTGGATTTCCTAGCCCACTGCTGCATTCTGTGGTTCATACTACTGGTCCACATGTCTCTACAGGACATAGCAGTAACATAGGGGCTGGCAGCGGAGGACAAGGGATCTGGCACTCCTGGAAGTGTCAGATTTTGCAGCATTTTCAGAAAAAGTGAGGTGAGTGGTGAGTGAATATCTCAGCGTTCTGTTCATTGGCTGTTCTTTGAACCCTTAGATGCCATGTAAAATTGGAAATTTAAAGGGGTTGTAATGGTAAATCTTTTTTTTTTCATATTTCTGGTCCATATACTACAAACATCTGTAATCTATGTTTTTTTTCCTAAACATTGTTTTTTCACATAAGTTCTTTAATTAGATTTGTTTAGTTCCTTTAATTAGTTTTCGGAGTTAGTTTTGTTTATTTGTTTCCACATCAATTAGAAACATTTTCGAATCAATTTTGAATAGTTTTCGAATTCAAAAAGGTTTCAAATTCAAATAGTTTTTGAATTTAAATCGTTTTCAAATCATATTCCAATTTCCAAGGAGAATGGGGTGGAGTGGAAAATGGAGGAATACAATGGAAAAAGATAAAATACAATAGAGGGGAATATAACAGAAAATTAAAGAATATAATGTGGTGGAGTGGAACAGAGCTGTTTTACTCTGTTGTATTCTATTCTTTTGTGTTCTGCTATATTCTTTTCTAGTCTATTTTTTTTCTGTTCTATTCCTTTGCTTTCTATTCTATTTTGTTCTCTTTGGAAATTGGAAAACTATTCAAATTCGAGGACTTTTCGAATTTGAATTTGAAAACTATTGGAAATTGAAAACGTTTCCAATTCAAATTTGAAAACTATTTTAATTTGAAAAGTATTCAAAAATTATTCAAATTCAAATTTTGTCTGAATTTTCTTTTTCATTATTCGGATTCATTTAAATGTGGTACTATTGTAATTCAGAAATTCTGATACATACGAATTTCAGAAAATTCGTCCGAATTTTAATTCAGAAGGAAACTAACCGTACATGTCTATTGTTTTTCAAGGTTTTCCACACACTGATTATATGCATTTCCTCCTATACTGTGCCTCAACTTCCGCTCCTCAGAGCGTGTTCCCAGCCGCTACATCATTCGTCATTCGTCAACAACAATTTCCTACATGCTTAACGGCATCTCGCGTGCGCATTTCCACTTTTCCCCTGCCTGCTTGATCAAGAACGAGCCCAGTTCTTGATAGTTAGTACGGCCTTCTGTATACATACACCTCCCAGTAGTCACACCCATTCCTGCCTCTCCCAGCATGCCCATATTCTGCTGGATTTTTGAATGTATTTATTTATAATTCTAAATATTTCTAATGGTATTTTTTATTTTTTTTTCTTTCCTCTTTTATTTATTTATTATTTTTTTTAAGCCTTTTTTTTTAATGTTATCATACGCAGATGTTGATATCGCTGGATCCCATAATGGATACAAACTATTGCGCTGGACGCCGTGATGGATGCAAACTACTGCGGTGGACGCCGTGATGGACTCAAACTACTATGCTGGACACCGTGATGGAAGCAAGCTACTACGCTGGACGCCGTGATGGACGCAGACTACTATGCTGGACACCATGATGAACACAAACTACTACACTGGACACTGTGATGGTAGCAAACTACTATGCTGGACACCTTGATGGACGCAAACTACTACGCTGGACGCTGTGATGGAAGCAAACTACTACACTGGACGCTATGATGGACGCAAACTACTACACTGCACACTGTGATGGAAGCAAACTACTTCACTGGACGCTATGATGGACGCAAACTACTACGCTGGACATCGTGATGGGTGCAAGCTACTTCTCTGGATGCCGTGATGGATGCAAACTACTACGACGGAAGCTGTGATGGAAGCAAACTACTACACTGGACGCTATGATGGACGCAAACTACTACGCTGGATGTCATGATGGGTGCAAGCTACTACGCTGGATGCCGTGATGGACGCAAACTACTATACTGGATGTTGTGATGGAAGAAAACTACTACGCTGGATGCCATGATGGAAGCAAACTACTACGATGGACGCCGTGATGGATGCAAACTACTACACTGGACGCTGTGATGAATGCAAACTACTATGTTGGATGCAAACTACTATGTTGGATGCCATGATGAAAGCAAACTACTATGCTGGATGCCATGATGGACGCAAACTACTATGCTGGACACCATGATGGACACAGACTTCACTGTACGCCATGATGGACATGGACTTGAGTTGTTGCCATAAGTAATCAGATGACTTTGCTTTACACTGTGTTTGACATGGACTTCGCTGGATGCCATAAATGACGCAAATTACTTTACTGGATGCCATGATTTTTGTGGACCTCGGTAAATGCCATAAGTGATTCAGATGACTTTGCTGAACGCCATGATTGTCAAGTACTTTGGTAGATGCCATAAGTGACTCAGATGACTTCACTGGATGCCGTGATTGATGTGTACTTCGCTGGATGCCATGATTGACATGGGCTTCGTGGGATGCCATAAGTGACATAGATCACTTAGCTGGATGCAATGATTGTCGTGGACTTTGTTGGACGCCATAAGTGACGCAGATGACTTCACTGGATGCTATGGGAAAAGCCTGTTTCAGCCGCATGGAGCCATATTAGTGTTCTAAATTCATCTTCAGTGATTTTAGAACACTAATATGGCTTCATGCGGCCGAAACAGGGTTTTCCCACACACTTTGAAGATGATTTTAGAACACTAATATGGCTTCATGCGGCTGAAACAGGGTTTTCCCACACACTTTGAAGATGATTTTAGAACACTAATATGGCTTCATGCGGCTGAAACAGGGTTTTCCTACACACTTTGAAGATGATTTTAGAACAGTAATATGGCTCTATGCCCCTGCAATAGGCTTTTCGCACACACTTTGAAGATGATTTTAGAACACTAATCTTTCCCTTAAAGCAACAGCTTGAACCTTTTCCTGTACAACTTGATGATGATTTTATAACACTAATCTTTCCCTTAAAGCAACAGCTGGAACCTTTCCCTGTACAACTTGATGATGATTTTAGAAGAATAATCTTTCCCTTAAAGCAACAAACTCTACCTAGTCCAGTCAGATCATTCCGTGCAGCAGGATGAGGTGTGCAATCTGTCCCTCAAAGCACCAGTACTAGTATCTCTCCCTAGTCCACAATCAGATCGTTCTGTGCAGCAGGATGAGATGTTCTGCAATCTGTCCCTCACAGAGCCAGCAGCATCCTCTCCCTAAACTATCCTGAGAGCATATGACATGCAGCATGGTGACTCCAGCCCTATATAGAGGCTGGGTCACATGGTGCACTGGCCAATCACAGCCATGCCATTAGTAGGCATGACTGTGATGGCTTCTAGGGAAAACCAGTGAAATGCTTGTTGATTGGCTGCCCTTGGCAGCTTTTCAACACGTGGAATAAAATACCAGAACCCCGGGGGCGTGGCTAGCCAGCAACAGTGACGGATGCACACTAGAGGAGCTCCGGGCCTCGGGACATATAGCGACATCCACGGAACGAAGGGTGAACCCCAAACATGTCAGCAAGCACGCTACCAACCCCTGCACCCGGTGAGCAGAGGAAAAGAAGCTCGCACCGTGCGGCTCCGCAAAAATTAACCGACTTCTTCACGATGAGGAATCCCAAGATGGCGGAGTACCCTCTCTGCAGGCCCTGCCAGCAGAAGAATGCCTCTCAAGCTCCAGCTCCTCAGCCACCTCCGTAGGTACAGTGATCTACCTACAAAACACTGGGGAACCTCTACACTCTCCCCCAGACAGCCCCACAACCCGCAGCCCAGCTAAATCAAAGAAGGCCAGACAACACAGTGACACAGGAGCAGAATCAGACATGGAGGAAGAACATGCACAGACACACGCTCCACAGCTTACACTGGAGCAATTCCCATCCTCCTCCCAGCCAGTCTCCATTAATGATATGAAGGAGATGCTGATCTCCCTCAGAGACTCTATGCATTTTGACATGAAGAAAGCACTAAACCCCATTAAAACTGACATAATAGAGTTGCAACAGAGAGTGGAACATGTGGAATGCAAACTAGATGAAACCTATGCCGCCCATAATGAAATGGTGGAAGCTTATCCCAACCAGCAGACAGAGATGCAGCACCTTGCGACCAAAATCGCAGATCTAGAAGATCACAGTCACAGAAACAATATAAAATTCAGAGGAATACCGGAATCCATTCCTAACACAGACCTGCACACTTATCTGCGCCAGTTACTCCACATCCTTGTCCCAAAAGCATCCGATATGGAGTTAACCATAGATAGAGCTCATAGGCTTCCTAAACCAGCCTTTCTACCCAGCTCTACCCCACGAGATGTTTTAGCCAGGATACATTTCTTCCATGTGAAAGAAGAAGCCATGAGGAATATCTGCAAGAACCCTCTTTTAGAAGGTCAATACACAGGAGTGGCCCTATACAATGATTTATCACAAGCCACCATTCAACACAGGAAAAAGCTCCTCACAGTCACAAAGGCGCTAAGAAACCACAACATCAGATATCAATGGGGAACCCCGTCGAAGCTAATCGTAACCCACCTTGACAAAGTGTACAACATATTTTCTCTAGAAGCAGGCCTTAAATGCCTAAAGGCATGGGGCATACTACCAGCGGAACCCATACGAGACAACCGACAAGGTCCGTCGAAGCTTAGACAAGATTGGTCCACATGAAGCGCCCATATTGAACAACTCACCCTTCCATCAGCAACCACATATGTCCTATAGGCCAACACACTAACAAGCCTATGTGGATATCCCCACTCTGTGGAATAAGATTTCCACTACTATACCCCCGTTTAATAGATCTGCAGGCTGCCCTGCTACTGGTTCCTGTGAATTGTTCCAGGTTCTTTTTTATGTTACTTTTGTTCTCTTCATTTCTTGTTTTGTTATATTTCGTTAAACCAGGTGCCTCCACAACTGTTCTTACCAGACGTACCAGCTCCAACTTCCAGGACTACCGTGCTTTACAACCAAGAAATCCAAGAATCTCCTCAGCAACGAATAACCCGAATGGACTAAGACAAACTTGGACACTCACCCATACCAATATGAAACGATACACATCAGCTGAGGTGAGTGGCAAATCCCAGCTTACCCATCCACCACAATCTCTAAACAATCATCCTAGCTGTACACCCGCAACTCCAATAATCCACTATGCCCATTAAATTAGTCTCCATGAATGTAAAAGGCCTCAACAGTAGAGTTGAGCGAACCTCTGGAAGTTCGGGTTCTGCTGGTCCGTCCAAACTTCGGGACAAAGTCCGGGTCCGGATGGAACCCGAACGATCGCACGGACAACGAACCCCATTGAAATCAATGGGGACCCGAACTTTTAGGCACAAAAATGGCTGTAACAAAGTCCTGGAAAGCCCTAGAGGGCTGCAAAAGGAAGTAAAATGGGGGTAAGGGTAGGGCAAGTGCCTTACAAAAAAATGGGGACAGGGAAATAACTTTAAATATTTTTAAAAAAATAAAAACATAAAAAAAGCAAAAATGGAGGTGAATGTGGATCATCTTCAAACTGTGTCTGAAAAGTATTAATTAACGGTAGAAGCCATATAACTGTTCTAAAATCATCTTCAAACTAGGGCAAGTGCCCTACAAATAAATGGGGATAGGGAAAATAAATTAAAATCAAT
>BLSH010427628.1:6804-26540 GCA_018402905.1 Glandirana rugosa | reverse complement strand
GAAAGTAGTTAAACACGTTTTTACTATCAACGGGGAATAACCCACGTGTTTCTCTATGTTATCACACATGTTATAACAAATCACATGTCTAATTCTACTATTTCGCTGGGAACCCCAGGCATTAATACATAAAATTCCGTTTCCGTTATCTAAGTACCTAACGTTAATCTTGAAGTAAAACAAAACATAAACGTTTTTTTCACACACCCATAGCAGATACCCATGTAAAACCTCCTAACAAACGAAATTTCACCCAGAGAACATACGACTCCTGAAGAGGAAACTCAGAAAGACGAAGTCGGGTGTACTCCAATGCAAATTTTCCTGACAACTCATCACAACTCGCTTGGGCCTGACATTGCAAGCCCAGGCATGGCTTGAAAGCCCACAGGCACCGTAACCCGAACGATTTTTGAAATGTCCGGGTCCGGGTCCGTGCCACGGACACCCGAAAGTTCGGTACGGACCCGAACGTTACAGTCCGGGTTCGCTCAACACTACTCAACAGTCCTTTTAAACGTAACCTCATGTGGGCTGAAGCAGAAAGACTCAAAGGAGAAGTCCTCAGCATACAAGAGACCCACTTTAAAGCAAACAATCCTCCAAAATGTACCCATAGACGATACCCACACACTTTTTTTGCAAATACAAAACAAAATGAAGTTCTAATTGCAATCCATGAATCTATTGCCTTTGCCTTAAAATACATAATTACGGACCCCAAGGGTCGCTTTATCATCTTAATCTGTACACTAAACAATATTGTACACACTATTGTATCTCTTTGTGCACCCAATAAGGGGCAACTATCATTTTTGCACAAATTGATGAAAGAAATTACCCGGGTTCGCCAGGGTAGACTGCTGCTGCTTGGTGACTTTAATCTAATCCCCGACTCCTCATTAGACCGATCACATCCCACACGTAGTAAAATTCCAACTCTCAAAAACTTTCTTCACACCGAATCACTATATGATGCATGGAGATGCACACATGCTGAAGAAAAAGATTTTACTTTTTTCTCATCCCCCCCACAAAATTTACACTAGAATCGATTTAATCATCACGGATCTCCACACACTACATCAAACCCAATCGTCATCAATTGAGACTATCACATGGTCAGATCATGCTCCAATTACACTAATGTTATTAGACCAGCACAATGAAAGACCCACCATGTTATGGCGTAATAACACACAAATTTACCAGGAGTCGCATCGGACTAAAGTCGCCAAGCACCTCCAAGAATTTTTTCAATTTAACAAACTTTAGCAATTCAGATATTGGCAATGTTTGGTGCACACATAAAGCCTTTGTAAGAAGTATTCTCCTGCAAATAGCCTCAAGGGAAAAAAAAACAAAAATTCAAAAAATAAACTCCCTACTAACACAAATTGCAACCCTAGACGCACAAAACAAACAATCATCCTCCCAAAGCACTTTAGATAAATTACACCAACTCAGAACAGAACTCAAAAAATCCCTACTCCAAGATCATGAAAAACAGCTCAGGTACCTTAAAACTACCTTTTATTTATATGGCAACAAAGCCGGCAAGAAATTAGCACGACAGGTACAAATTAAACAAGCCAAAAGGAGAATAGCATCCATGACTGATCCCAAGACAGGAAAACAGATCCAACACCCCAAAGGAATAGCGAATATCTTTAAATCATATTACGAAACCCTATACAACCACCCAACCATCCCAAGAAAAAATTCAGGACTTTCTAGACACTTTACAACTCCCACGGTTAACCCCGAAACAATTAGAACAACTAAACACCCCCTTTGAATCCGTAGAAATAATAGCAGCCCTAGATAAACTAGCGGCGAACAAATCCCCTGGACCAGATGGTCTATCAACGGAATACTACCGCACATTCAAAGACTTGCTCATTCCCCACATTTTAGAACTCTACAAAAAAATAGCCTCCTCAGGTCTGCCCCCTAAAGAAATGCTTAAAGCCATAATTGTAACTCTCCCTAAACCAGGAAAAAATTTGGACTCCCCACAAAATTATAGACCAATTTCCCTTTTAAATGTAGACATTAAACTATATGCCAAACTAATAGCCAACCGACTAGCTAAAATTACTCCTAGCCTAATAGATCCAGACCAAGTATGCTTTGTCCTAAACAGACAAGCCCCAGATGGCACTAGACGAATGCTGAACCTGCAAAAATTAGTTGAAAGTCGCAAAACACCAGCTGCCTTTATAGCCTTAGATGCCGAAAAGGCCTTTGATAGAGTACACTGGGGGTATATGTCAGCGACCCTATCAAAATTTGGACTAACCAGATTTATCAAATCAGCTATCGCAGCGCTTTACACATTTCCCTCAGCACAAGTCTACACAGCATCGGTTTTATCAGAGGATCTGGCTATTATAAACGGTACACGCCAAGGATGTCCACTCTCACCCATCATCTTCACCTTAGTGATGGAACCCTTAGCAGCAGCAATAAGACACTCCCCAGAAATATCCGGTATTAGGGCAGGAAAGAATCAATACACCATAGGGCTTTTCGCGGACGACGTTATACTTACCTTAACCAATCTGGAAAGTTCAATTTTAGCCGTAAACAACCTTATACAGAGCTTTGGCGAAATCTCATACTATAAAATCAACATAGCCAAATGCCAAGCTTTACCGATAAACCTAACCCACAAAATAAAAGTAAAGATGAAAAATCTCTTCACTTGCCAATGGGATGCCACCTCAATCCAATATCTAGGCATACAAATTACTTCCTCATCACAAGCATTATATGAAGCTAACTATAAACCCCTACTCAACTCAATCCAATCTGAATTAACTAAACTGAATAAACAATATCTATCCTGGTTGGGCCGCATAGCCACATTTAAAATGATAATCTTACCCAAGATATTATATATCTTTAGAACTGTATCGATCCCAATACCTATCTCCTTCTTTAACACAATTAACACCTCTCTGAAACAATTTATATGGAAAGGCAAAAAAGCCCGTATGACCTTCTCTATCACAACTAAACCAAAACGGAAGGGAGGAATGGGAGTCCCCTCATTGATAGATTACTATAGAGCAACATTGCTGGACCAAATTAAGGCATGGCTTGATCCCCACACTCCCAAACCTTCGGTCATGATTGAAAAACACATGCTACACGACAAATGCTTTAATAGCCTACGACTAGCAATCGCTTCTAACCTACCAATACTTCTCAAACTCCAGGATTGTCCATCCATTCAGGCCTCTATAGAAGCATGGCGAAATTTGCTAAGATTAAAAAATCAAACCACCCAAATTCACACAACCAAAGCCCCTCTTCAAATATTCGAATGTCTAATCCCTGACTTCTCGGTTTCATCTTGGACGGACCTGGGATACACATCCTGGGACTCAGTCCCAGATGAACAGAGAAAAAAAGATATATACAAATGTAACCAAATAAGACACCTGCTGGATTCATCCCAAATCACTACTATACAAGTAGACCAAATGGGACCTCTACCATAACAAATCCCACACGAAAGCAGGCATATCACATATATACGCCACATTACAAAAAGATACCCCGCTTAAACAAACGCAAGCTATCCAAAACTGGGAAAGAGACCTAGGGAAGTCATACACCGAACACCAATGGGAAATAGCGCTTCAAAGCGCTATAAAAGCAACACACTGTGTACTCCACTGGGAAAATTGCTTCAAGCTAACCTACAGATGGTACCTAACACCTGTACACCTTGGACGCATGTATCCTGACTCCCCCACGGACTGCTGGCGTAACAGAAAGGCCACCTACTTCATATACTATGGCACTGCCCATCTATAAATGGCTTTTGGAAGTCCATATTTAAATTGATCTCTAAAGTTGCAATCAAAAACGTCTCCCCCACCCCTGAACTGGCTATCCTAAATTTAACGATAGAACAATTTCCTCCTACAACTAGACAGGTGATAATACATATCCTATACGCAGCCAGACTGACGATTACACATAACTAGAAAAAGGATTTAGCCCCCAATATATCAGAAGTTATTTCTAGAACACACTTACAACATGCATATGAACTTGCCTTCACAAGAGCAAATAACAAATCTGAAAAATTCCTTCAAATTTGGCAAAGTTGGATTGAACCCCCTTAAAGGAAACATTGCCCATTAGACGAGGAGAGCAACCTCATTTGTACCCCCACCCCTCTCTGGTATGCACAGATATCACTAATAGCCCAAGTCACAGTTTACTACTAGTCTAGCCTGGTAAAATTGAAACCTCAATGAAAGCACAAACGTACAATATATGTAAATACTCTTGTATTATCCATCCACTTCTTTTGGAATGCTACCATAACGCAATACAACCAATGACAAAGCGAAACACACATCAGCCTGTCCACAGTGTGAACCCAACAAGGTGGCAGGCACTTCCCGGTGAGAGTGGGAAGCTACACTAAAAATAGTTTACAATATTAAAATCTGTCTTTATTTGATGATTCTAATGTATGACTATACAACGTGGATTGGATATATCACTTCTTATGTTTGTAACTGTTTTATATGTCTTTAATTCAATAAAAACTATTGTTGAAAAAAAAAATTAAATACCAGAACCCCGGACCCGAACCCGGACTTTTTTGAAAAGTCTGGGTTCGGGTTCGGGTCTCGGACACCCAAAAGTTCGGTATGGACCCGAACTTTACAGTTTGGGTTCGCTCAACTCTAGTCTTAGACTGTTTTCCCTGATCCATCACTCTACCACCACTGGCTCTACTTCCCACCACCTAGCATTGCCCTGCCCCTGGCTAGTACAATAATAATGCTATATTTTGCAGGTACAAAGACTGTAGACTGTGTACAGTTTACCGCTTCCCGACTGTCCCACACAGATGTACTGCTGCAGGGTTGTCACTCTGCCCTGGATCACATATCAGTTACTTGATCAGCACATCTGGGTAGGGTGTGTGCCCACTGCCCTGACTGTGCTGTGGCTCATTACAGCACAAGCTGATCAGTGGTTCCTGGCCAATAATCGATTGCTTAGACCCACTGATCAGCTCAGTGAAGAGAGCTTTGTGTTGGTATACCCCCTAATTACCCCCAAAAGATGATCCCTTCCGAGCCAGTGTCATTAGTACAGCGACAGTGTATAGTATTAGCACTAGCCAAGACCCGGACCTTAAACACTGTGGATAGAGTGCTGGTACTAGTATCCACAGTAGAGAGTAAATTCTTAGGAAAGTGGCAGGGGCCCTTTGAAATTATGGAAAGAGTAGGGGAAGTAAACTATAAAGTTTACCAGCCAGGGAAAAGGAAACCACGGCAAATATATCATGTTAATCTCCTGAAACCTTGGAAGGATAGAGAGACTTTACTGGCAGTGCCAACCCCCTCATAGGACATGGCCCCCATGACACCTGAGGTATCCATAACTGAAACCTTGTCAGTGACCCAACAAAAGGACATTAAAGAGTTTGTGAGTAAGAATACGCTTGAGGTGATTGTAGCCGTATTAGTGCAATTGTGACAGAGAAAATTGAGTACTGCCCTGATACTTACTGTGACTGTAACCCCACCTCCCAGTCTATAGCTCTCCCCCTGTCTTATCTCAGTGACCCTGCTGCTAGCTTTATTACCATCACCATGTACATTGGTTTGTGTGTGTTTGTTTTTCCTTTTTTTTCCTTTCCCTCAGATATTTTTTCTTTTTACATTGTGCTAAAACTTTTGTGAATCAGTACCGCTTGGACCTTGAAGAAGGGATACATCCCGAAAGCTTGCCCTGAAAAATTGTATATTAGTGCAAATAAAAAAAGTTTTTTTTTTCCCTCACCTACCTGGACTGACCACAGTTATACAGCATGACATAATTACGGAAGCAGGTGTCCGTGTAAATATAAAGTCCTATAGAATACTCGAGGCTAGGTGGGAAGCAGTTGCAAATGAAATAAAGAACATGTTAGAGTTGGACATGATAGAGGAGTCCCACAGTGACTGGTCAAGTCCCATAGTGTTGGCCCCAAAGCCAGATGGCACTATAAGGTTTTGTAATGATTTTAGGAAGTTGAATAGTGTGTCCAAATTCAATGTGTACCCAATGCTTTGGGTCGACAAGCTTTATGACAGGTTGGGAAGTGCCAGGTACATAACTACTTTAGACCTGACTAAAGGTTATTGGCAGATACTCCTAACATAATCTGCAAAAGAGAAGACTGCCATTCCAATATAAAGGGATGCCTTTTGGTTTGCATGGTGCTCCTGCCTCATTCCAGAGAATGATGGACAAGACATTGAGACCACATCGCTAATACACAGCCACCTCTTTGGATGATGTTGTCATCCAAAGCCCTGATTGGGAATCTCATTTTCCCCCGGTGCAAGCAGTAGTAGATTCCCTTAGGAAAGCAGGACTCACTGCCAACCCCAAAAAGTGTGGCATAGGCTTGGAGGAGGCCAAATACCATGGCTACATTATTAATCGAGGGCTGATTAAGCCTCAGATCAATAAGATTGAGGCAGTTCAAAAGTGCAAGTTTGTGCATTTCTGGGGATCACGGGGTACTACAGGCGTTTTATACCCAATTTTACCACTATTGCAGCCCCACTGACAGATTTGATGAAGGGTAGATGGTCGGCCATGATTAAGTGGAATCCTGAGGCAGAGAAGGCATTTCAAATGTTGAAGCAAGCCCTTTGTGTACAACCAATGCTGATGACCCCAGAGTTCACAAAGGAGTTTGTCGTACGGGCAGACGCCTCTGATGTGGGACTGGGTGCTGTACTTTCCCAAATCAAAGACAGGCAGGAGCATCCGGTGGTCTACCTGAGCAGAAAGCTTAACAGACATGAGAAAAATTATGCCATTGTTGTGAAGGAATGTTTAGCTATCAAATTGGCCTTAGAGGCCCTGAAATATTACCTGTTGGGGAGACCATTCAAACTAGTCACCGATCATGCCCCTCTTAAATGGATGTGTGATAAGGCGGTTCCTTGCTCTGCAAGCATTCAAGGTCACAATGGAACATAGAGCTGGGAAACTCCAGAATAATGTAGATGCCCTTTCCCGTGTCCATTGTCTGGTTGGGACAGTTGCTCAGCCTCAGGGGCTTGAGCAGAGGGGGGGGGGGTATGTGACATTATGAAAGGCGAGATGATCAATGAACGATATGTGTCACCTCGCTTGCATTCATTTGCAGGGACCTAAGGAAAAATCCAGTCCAGGTATTACCAGCCACCTTAGCAGGGTGGGTTCTGGACCAGATTTTGTGGTCCATTTGTGATCACCAACAGGTGGTATAAATAAGCAGGAATAGAGCAAAGGTTTGCTCTGGTCTGGGATTCAGGAAGCCAAAAACCTGAGAGAGCTGCTGAACTGATGTTAGGCGACTGATACAAAAGGTTTGCATTATTTTTGTTTTGTGGGTGATTGGGAGAAGCCCTTGACCTCTGAGTTAGGAAACCTGGAAATGTTTATTAAGCCTGGATGGCAAGGATTTATTATCTGTTTTGTTTGTTTGATGTTTGCGCCTTTTAAATAAAACTGGCTAAAAGTCAGCTTTTAAGAAACACCTGCCATTTGGACTACTATATATATATATATATATATATATATATATATATATATATATATACTCATGTACCCATTAGAAATCTGCTCAAATTACAACTGCTTAACCTAGATTAATACTATCCATCTATCCATATAAAACTTGTGCTTATACCTATTATAATTTCCTTTAAAAATTCTCAATGAAGCATGATATTAATATCATGTTTAACCTTTTTGCTACTAGTGTTTTGAGCTGATAAATCAACTTTGATTCTTTCTGACTTTGATTCTTTTGTTATATCCCCCTCCAGTGTCTCTTAAATTTCTCTATCCCCCAACACTTAATTCCTGCTGGATCTTTATTATGAAACAGTGCAAAATGATTGTCTTTCTTAAATCCTATAGAAATATTATAGATATGTTTCTATATCCTCTTTGCTAAAGTTCTTTTTGTGCTGCCCATGTATTGTAAGCCACATTCACATTCAATACAATAGATCACTCCTTCTGTTCGGCATGTTATACAATCCCTAATTTCGTTTTCCTTACCTGTATTCCTCGCCACAAACATTTTTATTCTTTCTGGGTTATTATTTACCCTACTACAGCCATAACATCTCCCAAAGGCAAAAAAAAAAAAACCTTTCTCATTGAAGAAAGAAAACTCACTCCTTTTGGATGCATACACTAAATGTTTCACTAAAAACCAAGGAGAGAGGCGCCTCTAAGTGTAGGATTAAAAGACAACTTTTATTAAGACACACCAAATAGCAACTCATATGGATGTGAAGAAACAACAGACACATCTATGATAGAAATCTCCAGGGGTTGTCCTCAGTGCTGGCACCATTGAATTATTTATGCTTTTTAAAGTGAGGTCCCCATGACTTTTTGAGTTTTGCGCCTTACACTTGTTTACATTTTTTACTAGTTTGTTTCTTAAATTTGGGGCTTTCCCATATATACATTTGGGTTTTGTTAATAGTCCATTCCCCAGCCATGTATCCACTTTTAAGATCACTCAGTGACTTTGTATGGTCTTCTCCACCTTTTTTATTGAAAATGAACAATCTATGCAATAAATAGGTAAAGTACAAAACTATTGATGACTGTGTATGGAGGGAGAAGCTCACTGACAATGTCTGCATTGGAAAAGCATGTAAGTGCAGATAGGTGGGAGTAATTTCCTGGAAGTGGAGGGCAGATGTGGGGTGTGTTTTAATGAAGTCAGCTGGTCAAGTACCTCCTTATAACAGTTTTTCTGTCCCAAATACCAAATTTGAGGATGGGTAATGAACATAGGTGTGCACACAGGGTGTACCAGGTGTGCCTGGGCACACCCTAATCACATGTGTGCAGTGCCAATCTCCCCTGCTTCCTGGCACCCCTGTCTCCCCCTGCAGTGCTGCCAGCTTCCCTCCTCTTCTCTCCCGTCAGCTGTTGCGGAAGATGTTTCATGATGGAGAGCAGGGGAAGGAGCCAGTAAATATTTCATTTATCATCCCTTTCCTTTTCTGAGTAAACACAGTGAGTGATCTGTACCGATCACTCATGTGTTCATTCTTAACTGAAAAATAGTAAACTATGTTTACTATGCCTCAGTTTGTGATTGTACAGGAATACATTCAGCATAACACTTCCCATTCACTGTCCAATGCAGCTGAGGCTGAAGAGAAAAGGACTGGGGAATATTTGTTCAAAAGTGAGACATCAGAGGTCTGTTTAGACTGTTGATATTTCACCAAAGCCCCCACAACAGGGCTGCTAAAAAAATATATATATATATTTAAAAAAATAATAAGGATAAAAAACTACTGACATCACCCACTGCCCTACTGACAGCAATCTCTGCTCTACTGACACAGTCCACTGCTCTGCTCATATACATGCATGTGTGTTTGTGCTCTGGGGTGCACACCCTAATGTAATAGGCTGAGCATACCTATGGTAATGGAGGAGTTTTCTACAGGAGACTGGATGCTGAGGTGATGCCCGTGCTAAAAGAAAGAGAAAGCTTTTCTTTTCTGCAACAGGGGTATTTTAATTGTGTACTGGTACTTAAGGAAGCTGGAATAGAAAAAAAAAGGTGAATTTAGCCTTTACATATAGAGTTGCAAAGAAGATCAATGAAGACTTGTTTTTATTATGAAATCCATCAAATAAAATGTATACATTTCAGTATTGAATTAAAAAAAAATCACAGAAAACAGCTTAGAATATTGTTCAGTGAATATAGCATATAAACAGCTTGATTAAGCCACATTTTCAAAGGGAAAAGCTATGCAAATCAGAGTGTATTACTTCAAACCCAATAATCAGAAATATGCAGTCAATAAATGCAGTCAATGTACAGTATCTCACAAAACCCCTCACATTTTTGTATATATTTTATTATATCTTTTCATATGACAACACTGGGGAAATTACACTTTGCTACAATATAAAATAGTAAGCTTACAGCTTGTATAACAGTGTAAATGTGTTGTCCCCTCAAAATTAATCAACGCACAGCCATTAATGTCTAAACCACTGGCACCAAAAGTGAATACACCCCAGAGTGAAAATGTCCAAATCGGGCCCAATTAGCCATTTTCCCTCCCCGGTGTCATGTGACTCATCAGCGTTACAAGGTCTCAGGTGTGAATGAGGAGCAGGTGTGTTGAATTTGGTGTTTTCGCTGTCACTCTCTCATACTGGTCACTGGAAGTTCAACATGGTATCTCATGGCAAAAAACTCTCTGAGGATCTGAAAAAAGAATTGCTGCTCTATATAAAAATAGCCTAGGCTATAAGAAGATTGCCAAGACCCTGAAACTGAGCTGCAGCATGATGGTCAAGACTATACAGCGTTTTAACAGGAATAATTCCATTCAGAACAGGCCTTGCCATGATCGACCAAAAAAGTTGAGTGCACATGCTCAGCGTCATATCCAGAGATTGTCATTTGGGAAATAGATGCTGCCTGCATTGCTGCAGAGGTTGAAGGGGTGGGGGGTCAGCCTGTCAGTGCTCAGACCATACACCACACACTGCATAAAATTGGTCTGCATGGCTGTCATCCCAAAAGGAAGCCTCTTCTAAAGATTTTGCATAAGAAAGCCCACAAACAGTTTGCTGAAGACAAGCAGATTAAGGACATGGATTACTGGAACCATGTCCTGTGGTCTGATGAGACCAAGATAAACTTATTTGGTTCAGATGGTTTCAAGTGTGTGTGGCGACAACCAGGTGAGAAGTACCAAGACAAGTGTTTCTTGCCTACAGTCAAGCATGGTGGTGGGAGTGTCATGGTCTGTGAGTGCATGAGTGCTGTCGGCACTGGGGAGCAGCAGTTCATTGAGGAAACCATGAATGCCAACATATAGTGTGGCATGCTGAAGATGAGCATGATCCCCTCCCTTCGGAGACTGGGCCCCAGGGCAGTTTTCCAACATGATAACGACCCCAAACATACCTCCAAGACAACCACTGCTTTGCTAAAGAAGCTGAGGGTAATGGCGATGGACTGGCCAAGCATGTTTCCAGACCTAAACCCTATTGAGCATCTGTGGGGCATTCTTAAAAGGAAGGTGGAGGAGCACAAGGTCTCTAACATCCACCAGGTCCGTGATGTCATCATGGAGAAGTGGAAGAGGGCTCCAGTGGCAACCTATGAAGCTCTGGTGAGCTCCATGCCCAAGAGGGTTAAGGCAGTGCTGAAAAATAATGGTGGCCACACAAAATATTGACATTTGGGCCCAATTTGGACATTTTCACTTAGACCCCTTTCACACTGGGACCTTTTTTTGAGGTGCTTCCACCCTAGTGTGAAAGCCCAAGTGCTTTCACATTGGGGCGGTGTGCTTGCAGAACAGGAAAAAAAGTCCTGCAAGCAGCATCTTTGGGGCGCTGGAGGAGCGGTGTATACACCGCTCCTCCACCGCCCCTGGCCATTGAAATGAATGGGCAGCACTTCCAAAGCAACTGAACACCGCTTCAGAAGCACCGCACGCCATCGCTTTTAACCCCTTGCCCCACTGCCACCCAAAAAGCACTGCCAAAGCGCCGCTATAACAGCAGTAAAGTACCGCTAACAGCAGTAAAGCGCCACCTAGCTGACGCTCGGGCGGCTGCAGTGTGAATGGGGTCTTAGGTGTGTACTCACTTTTGTTGCCAGCCGTTTAGACATTAATGGCTGTTTGTTGAGTTATTTTTAGGGGACAGCAAATTTACACTGCTATACAAGCTGTACACTCACTACTTTACTTTGTAGCAAAGTGTCATTTCTTCAGTCTTGTCACACGAAAAGATAGTATAAAATATTTACAAAAATGTGAGAGGTGTACTTTTGTGAGATATTGTATAGTAGGTAAGCACATTTATTGGGCTGGTAGGGAAAAAAACTAGACAGGTTCAATGCTGAAATAAAAATGTCACTGTATTATTTCAGGGACAAAAGCCAGAAAATATTATACAGACTCCATGCAAACTATGTACTGCAAGTAGTTTTAGTAAGGCCTCAATTTGAAAGGAGAGACCAGGTGGGCTAACAATCAAGAAATCCAATTTAGAGTGTTTTATTTCAAAGAAAAAGGAAGAAATATTGTACTGACACATGCCATGTAAACATTTTTACTAGGCCGTAGTTTCACTGGAAGACAACAGACAGGTTTATACATCAAAATTGTTGAGTGTATTGTTTAATTGAAAAATGTCAGAAATATTGCAATGGATCTGATTTCTTTACTAGGTTACAGTATCACAGGGAGACACCAGACAGGTTTTAATCAAGAAATCAAATTTATTGTGTGCTATTTCCTAGAAAAAGACAAACATATCCGGGGCCATTTACTAAAACTGGAAAGTGCAAAATCTAGTGCAACTCTGCATAGAAACTAATCAGCTTCCAGGTTTCATTGCCAAAGCCTAATTTAACAAGCAGGAATTTCCTAGCTGACTAACTAGCATGCACAGCTGCACCAGATGCTGAGTGCACCCGTTTTAGTAAATCACTCCCATTGTAACATCTCTATGCACACTATTTAAGCAATTTTGGTAGGCTGAAGTTTCACAGGGAGAGATGAGGCAGGTTTTAATATTTAACACAAATATAAACAAATCCAGAAAAATTGTAATGATTCAATGTACAGTGGTTAAGCAAAGTAGTTAGGCACTTTTAGCAGGCTGCAGTTTCACAGGGAGACACCAGGCAGTTTTTAAACAAGAAATGAAAATTAGAGTATGTTATTTTACATAAAAAAAGGTAAAAACTGAAAATTTTATATCAAATACTTACCGTAATTTTCCTTTCCTGATGGACTCTATGGCAGCCTACGTGTAGGTTAACCCCGCCTCCTCTCCAATGCTATAGGACCCCATTACCATAAATTTGTGACCTCGTCCAGAAACTGCGTTCCTTAACTAGCTGACTCTAGAGCCATGGGTGGGAACTCCGGCTGCCATGGAGTCCATCAGGAAAGGAAAATTACGGTAAGTATTTGATAGGAAATTTTCAGTTTTCCTGACAGACTCCATGGCAGCCTACATGTGGGAAATAACTAGCCCAAGAATACCCACGGGCGGGATATGCTGAACAAGAAAGGTTTTAACTTGCCCCGTCAACTGACAGGATTCTCAACCCAACATTCACAGATGACAGAGAAGCAGGTTCAGCACAACAATGTGCCATGAAGGTATTACTAGAGGACCAGGAGGCCACCCTGCACAGACATCTGGAGCCACATGCCAGGTCGCTGTCCAAGATGTGGAAACCCCCCTGGGTTGAATGGGCTGTCACCGCCTCCGGAGGAGCAAACCCTTTAGCCCTGTAAGCCAGATACTCCCTTAGTGCCTCGCCCACCTCCAGGGGATGTGCCTCAGAGGCTTCTGAAGATTTGAAGGTAGGAAGAACAATCTCTTGGTTTTCATGAAGAGCCCTTAGGGTTTGAATCAAGCATGGGGATGAGCACGACTTGGCCTGGGAAGAATGTCAGGAATGGTTGCTAGTGCCTGAGAGCTCCAATCTCCGAAGTTCTCTTGGCTGAGATGACCACCACAAGGAAAGCGGTATTGATTGAGAGGTCTTTTATTGAAGTTTTATTGAAGTTGCCCTGAGCTCCGAGAGCGAGTCTAACACAAGAGGCAGGTCCCACTTTGGAAATCTTGGCTTCCTCTGAGGTCTGATCCTGGCTGCTCCCCTGAAGAACTGCCGGATGAGGGGTTGACTTGTCCATGCAATACCGGGGAAAGCTGATAAGGCTGAAACTTGAATCCTCAAGGAGTCAATTGAGAGTGGCAGGCCCAGGCCTGACTGTAGAAAGTCCAGGAATTCCTGCACACCTGGGTCCCCACAAGATCTTCCCCAGGTGGATGTAAAGTCCACGAATCTCGCCCAGATTCTTCCATGAACCCTATTCGTACTCGCCCTTCTTGCGCTCGTGAAAGTGGAAATGACGCTTGTTGGCATACCACATTCGTAGCCTCTCCCTATCAAGGCCCAGGCCATCAGTTGCAGATGTGCTGGGCATGGATGGACCACTGCCCCTGAGCCAGAAGATCTGGTCTACCACTGTTTATATCCTGTATCTCTCTTAAGAAATAAAGGAATTACAAAAAAGAAGATCTGGTCTGAGAGGTAGAGGATTTGGATCCCCTGAGCTGTGTTAGAAGAGGAAACCAGGGCCTGTTGGGCCCATATGGTGCTGCTACTACCCCCTCAACCACTTATGTCCGTCCTCTCTGCAGAAACCTGAGTATAATTGGAACGGGAGAAAGAAGCATATGCCCTGCTGAAGCTGCAGCGACCCTGAGTGTAATACTTCTGGAGTTTGAAGTTGCATGGGGACGCAAATGGGTCGACCTCAGGGAGGAACCCCAGTGACCAGATCTGGGACCATTCGTTGTCCAGGCGAGTACGGGACAAGACGTCCGCTTGGGTGTTCTGGACCCCGGGGACATAGGCTGCTGAGATGTAGGCCATATTCTTCTGTAATTGGACAATCCAACATGACAATGATACAAAACAAGTTGTCCTGTTATTGGCTACAGCAGAGTAAAGTGAAGGCTCTGGAGCGGCCATCTCCGTTTCCTTACCTCTCTATCGTTGAGCCACTCTGGGGAGATCCTGAACGTGCAGTTCATGCAAGACAGCCTAGGAATTTTCCAGGAACTGGAGGCTTTATGCCAAGAGGAATGGGCAGCTTCACCATCTGCTTCTAAGGACTGGGTCCACAATCTCAGTCCAGACCTCTATGGCCTTCGACATAGATGCCAAAGCCAGAGCTGGCTTGCAGGCCACTCCCGCCACCACATAGATCCTCCTGAGGTACCCATCGATCCTTCTCTCTAGACCATCCTAGGAGGATCTTCTAGGGGGAGGGTGACATGTTTGGCTTGTCTCATTACCAGTCTTGGTCTGGCTTGGCGCCCAGCTCCTTCAGGAACTGCTGCCCCACATGTCTTACGAGAGACTCCATCTGCTGAGTGCCGGTCTCTCTTTCCCCAACCGCTCGGGCAAAACATGGCTCGCACAGCGACTTGCCCTCCAGGACTCGAGTCCTACATCCCCAGCAGGCCCTGTAGCCAGAGTGGGTGTCATGGTGGTGGGAGCGGTGTCTGGAGGAGGAATGGGAACTTCTCCTCTAGTGTTGGCTCCTAGATGAAGATTCGTGGCGTCTAGAGCCAGTGGATGAATGCCGACTCTGTGGCTTGGCCAGGTCCCTGTTTTCCCTTGTTGACTTCTGATGATCCAACATGGAAGGGCTGCAAACAAGAGAAAGCAGAAAGAAAGAAAACCTATTTATCAGAGAAGAGAGCTAAACTGACCGACCTCAGCTTCCCCTTACACATACCTATGTGTGAGGGCTGGCCGCAGGGAGACGGTAACCCGTCCATGATTCGAGAAAGAGATGGGCCTGTCCCACTATCCACTGAGGGAGACAGCTGAAGGCAGTATTAGGGAGGTACCTTCTCCCTTAAGAAGATTCCTTCATGGTCCCCCCCAGCCAGCCAGCCAGCACAACCCTGGCCAGAGGGTTACCTTGGAAATAAGATCCTTGGTTTGGGGAAGCTGCCGTACTGCCCGCAGGATTTTCATCCAAGCAGCATCTGACAGCTGATTATATCTGCCACCTCTGTGACGTCAGCGCTGTGCCCTTATTGCACATGCGCCGTACTGCCACTCGCCCAGCCACAGCCAGCCCGCCGGGTCCCGGCTCTGCCGTGCATGCTCGGAAACCAAGCCTTGATTCCAATCGGAGGCCTTGAGCATGCGCAGTGTAATCGTGGCTGGGACCCGGAAGAGATGCAGCAACTTAGAACGCAGGAGCGCTCCAGGCACCAGACACCAAAACAGGCAACGGACATCAAGTAAAAACAAAGACTGCTGCCATGGAGACCAATCTCAGATGTCCATCTTCGGACCTTGCCAGCTGTTGGAGGGGAGCCGTCCATCATGGGCATTGCACAGGCCTCCCAGACATCCCTGGGGATCTCCAGCCTGGTTGCCCCTCGCCCGCCCGTGGCTGGGCCCTGGGCAGTATTAACACCGCTATCTCCGGAATGCCCGCATCCAGCCTAAATATGCTGGGAATCACCTCTGTTGTCCGGGACGCCCCTCATCCTAAGCACCTGTCTTCACTTGCAAAGGTAAGTGTGAAGGGTTCGAGGAGGAGGACAAAAAAGGAATGCAGTCTCTGGGCGAGGTCACACATTTATGGTAATGGGGTCCTATAGCATTGGAGAGGAGGCGGGGTTAACCCACACATAGGCTGCCATGGAGTCTGTCAGGAAAATATTGTATTGACTCTATGCACACTATGTAAGCAGCTTTTGCCAGGTTCACAGTGTGTCACCAAGCAGGTTTAAAATCAAGAAATCCAAATTAGAGTGAATTATTTCACAGAAAAAAACTGAAATAATTTACAGACTCCATGTACGGTATTTAAAAATACTTTTACTAGACCACAGTTTCAGAGGGGAAAGGTCAGACAGCTTTTAATCAGGAAGTCAAATAATCCATGCCAGAAACGTATCTGAGTTTCCAGGCTGGCAATACAAGAAAGGGACAGTTGATTGACCCTAAGCTGGAGTTTGTGAACGCCCCACATCCACTGGGTCAGGAATGTCAGGAAGAGGCCCTTGTCTCCATCATTATGGCCATTTTGCCTGGGGTCCCCTTGAAAATCCATTCCAGACCCTCATTAAGGATTGTTTGGGATCTCTGCATATTTATGTTGTTTTTTATCTGTTTTTATGGGGTCCTGGTATAGATGTTGAGGGAAATCCCCTGACTACTTTGTTTACATGCAGAAGCCGGCTGGGAAATGTCATTTAGCAGCAATATTATTCACACTTCTTTATTTATCTTTTCTAAATGAAGGATATTAGAAATTAGCTGGGAAGTCTAAACAAATATTATGCTTCCCAGATCACTTTTTCTTGCATTTAAATGTTCCTGCTTTGCCACCCCCCTGCAAGCTACCGCCCAATGTTAAAAGGCATGTGGCCACACACCCACTGTCCTCCCTTTCCTCATTACCCAGACTGCATGCCTGGATAAGGGTCTGGATGGGATATTAACCACTTGCCGACCACCGTACGACTATAAGCGGTGACATTGTGGCTCTGTCCCGCGAATCGCCGCTTAGAGTCACCACTCTCGTGCACGATGGCTAGGGAGCAAGCGCGCACCAAGCTGGTGCCCTCCGCACACTTCCTGAGCGGGGCCACGGGTTGATCAGACTCGATGTCTGCCAGCAAATCACAATGCCCTGTGATGGAGCCAGAACGGGGAACCCCCGATATAAACACGGCGGTTTCACATTACGGCAGGCAACATGTCAAAGATCTACTGATCCCTTTACTCGGGATTAGTTAGATCTCTGGTGCCCCTGGCAGCCCAGCTCACACACAGTTAGAACACATCCAGGGAACACAGTTAACCCCTTCACTGCCCCTTGCAGGTTAACCCCTTCACTGGCAATGACATTTATACAGTAATCAGTGGATATTTAAATTTCTGATTGCTGTATAAATTTCATTGGTCCCAAAAAAGTGTCAAAAATGTTCGACATGTCCTCTGCAATATCGCAGTCCTGATAAAAAAACGCAGATCGCCGCCATTACTAGTAAAAAAAAAATGGTAAAAATGGCAGAAATTCTCATGGTTTGTAAACGCAGCAACTTTTGCGCAAACCAATCAATAAACGCAGATTGCGATTCTTTTCACCAAAAATATGAGGAAGAATATAAATCAGCCAAAACTGATGAAAACATTTGTTTTTTTATTTTATTTTTTTAAATATGTATTAAAGAAAAAAGTAAGAAATATTGTTTTTTTTTTTATTCCATAAAACTTTATTAGTCGAGTGAGAAAAAAAAACAGTATACAAAAATTATCAGTTTTAAACAATGCAGAGGCCTCGTAAGCTTTAGAGCAATCATGTGACAAAGCGTAGATATAAGCACAATTAGGCATCATCTCAAAGGTCGTCGGGTGGAAGCGTTACATTGTTTTCATTCAAATCTCAACATATTTTGTTGCTTAGATGAGCATGTATTGAATTTTTAGACATAAGAAGAGAAGAGAGAGGATGGGGGAGGGGAAGGAGTAGGGGTAGTGCAGTTAGAATGCCGGGGGTTGGGGATGGGGGGGGAGATATTATGGATTCCCTGCAAAATGGTCAGGGGGTCTACCGTATCTGACAGTAATATTACCTACTTGCTGTTACAGGAGTGCTGAAAGTGTTTAGGTGAGTTTATGGATATATAGCTTGGTATTCGTTGGTTGTCCTAAAGTGGATCCATGATGACCAGGTCTTAATGAATTTGTCTGAATTATCAAGGGAGATTGCGATCAGTTCCTCCATGTCCATCACTCTATTAATCCGAGTGAACCAGTCTTTGAGTGTTGGGGGGCGTGTTTGTCTCCATAGGGTTGGAATGCACATTCGGGCTGTGTTAATCATGTGCATTGCAAGGGATTTCCTAAATGCTTGTCCCATCACCTTGGATGGCTGCAGCAGATATTGTTGGAAGGAGAAGTCAACGGAATACGTGGTAATCTGTTGAACTATTTTATGGACTTGGGACCAGAATGGTTTGATTTGGGGACATTCCCACCAGATATGTAGCATTGTTCCCAGCAGAGAGTTGCATCTCCAACAGGTGTTAGATATCTGTGGGTATATCTTGTGGAGATAGGATAGAGTCCTATACCAATGAGTTAGGATTTTGTAGTTGTGTTCTTGTGTTGTGACATTCAGTGTACCTTTATGTGCTGTGGTGCAGATGTTTTCCCAGTCCAACTCGGTGAGAGTGTCTTCCGGGTCTCTGCTCCAGAGTTTGATAAATTGGGGGTACTGGTTCTGACCAGCGGCTGACAATAGGGAGTAAATTATTGAAATTTAGTGTTTTTGGGGTGGGGGGATGCACATAGTTTTTCAAAGGGAGTGAGATTGCGGCTGAATTTATCTTTTGCCTTAGGGTCGTTGAGGTAATGTCTGGCTTGGAAGTACGCCCACATGGGAAGTGAAATATTAGGTTTGTTAGCTGCTAGATCTGTTCTGGTACGAAATTTCCTTTGGGTGAAGAATTGAAAGGCCTTTGGGTGGCGATTGTTAGCCCCAAGGAATCCCATTTCCCGTCCCGGGGGGAATTCGGGGTTGTTTCTGATCGGAGTCATGGTACCAGGAATTGAGGTGGGCCGAATGGAGGGGTGATCTTTGAGAGTGGGAGGTAGTTTGGCAGTTGTAAGCCAGGTGATATCTTGGAGAGCTCCCCGAGCCCATGATTGCTCTAGTGTAATCCAGTCTTTATAGTCAGTGTGAACATGCCAGTCTACCACCCTCGTCAGGAGGGCGGCTCTGTGATATTGCTCGAAGTTGGGCAGACCTATGCCTCCTTTGTGTTTTGGGGATGAAAGTTTCGTCAAGCTGAGCCTAGGTGTTCTGCCTTTCCAGATGAACGAACGGAGAAGTGTGCGTATAGATGTGAAGAAGGTTCTGGGTAAGGAGATGGGGATAGCTTGTGCAAGGTATAGGAAATGCGGGAGGATTGTCATTTTTATTGCGGCAGCTCTCCCGAACCACGATAATGTGGATTTTTCCCAGGTTGCCTAAACTGTTCGAAAGTTTCGTAGTAAGGGGTGAAAATTTAGCAAGTAGAGTTTTTGCAGATTGGTTGTCAGCTGGATGCCAAGGTATGTAATCGCCTCC